>OMNZ01061712.1:0-10547 GCA_900303255.1 Lesueurigobius sanzi | reverse complement strand
TCCAACCTCTAGGAACAACAAATAATAACTTGACTTGTAGTTGATCAATTTCAATCAGAAATGGCTTATAATGAAAGGCAAAAGTCTCTAGATTATTTATTTATAAAACCAAAAGACAGTTTTGAATCATTTATTGATTTTTATAATTTAATTAAGACAGAAAGGTCAGATTTTGCTAAGACATAAGTCTTGTCGTATACAAAAAAAAATGTTGAAATTACACATATACTTTATTTTGAACGCACAAAAAGTTACAATAACATTGGAGCATAAAGTCATGTTGCCTTGGGGAAAAAAAAGATTTCCATGAGCTTGGAGGACTGCATCCATACGTCTTGGCAATAACTCAAATAACTTATTGATGAAGTCATCTGGAATGGCAAAGAAAGCAGTCTTCAGGGTTCCCAGAGTTTATCAAGATGTTTTGGTTTCGTCTTCAGAGCCTCCTCCTTCATCTTACCCCAGACATGCTCCATAATGTTCATGTGTGGAGACTGGGCTGGCCAATCCTGGAGCATCTTGATCTTTTTTTTTTTCTAAGGCACCACAACTTTATGTTCTAATGTAAGTTTTTGTGCATTCAAAATAAAGTAAATGTTTAATTTCAACATATTTTTTTGTATACGACAAGACTTAATGTCTTAGCAAAATCTGACCTTTCTGTCTTAATTAAATCATAAAAATCAATACATGATTCAAAACTGTCTTTTGGTATTATAACATAATCTAGAGGCTTTTGCCTTTCATTATAAGCCATTTCTGATTGAAATTGATCAACTACAAGTCAAGATATTATTTGTTGTTCCGACAGTTTGGGATAAGCGACAGGACTTGTAGGCAATGATACTTTTGCAGTGGGTAACTAATTTAGTCCCTTATTTTGCTGCGTTTAGTCGACGTCTCCATGGAGACGATAATGAGGGGAGTGGTGTTCTTAGTGTCACGTTCATGAATTTGGGGCATCCCTCTTTTTGTCTTCTTAAGAACACTTCTTAAACTTGTACTTAAAGCCACTATATCAGATTTTTCACAAGTTTATTACGTTACAAATAATGGAAGAATAAACTGATAGTTGTGGTCCAAACACATTCCTAACTTTCAGTTCTAAAATCTATAATATAATTCTAAGCATATTCACAACTGGTGGGGTCACTTTTTGAGTAGTATGTTGGAAAACCAGCATGAAAATGACAATAAATGCTTCATATTTAGATGCACAGAATTATCTCCACAAATGTCTGAGTTTGCAATACACTAAAGGGAGAAAAAACTCATTTCATTCCACTACTAGGAAAAAATCAGGTATAGTCCCTTCAAGAAAACATTCATGAATGAGGCCCACTGTTCGTTTTCAGGTATTTTTCAACAATATATATTGAAAACAACTGTAAGAATATAAATGCTTGTATTTTATTGTATGCATTAGGTGAAATACGCGGTGTACCTTTAACCAGAAAACAGGTACACACCATAAAGTTCCCCAGATAAGACTTTAACGGCACAGTGAGGCTCCCCCTCCTAAGCCCACTCTCTAAGCCGGCCCCAGTGATCCTAATGCACTCCGATGCACATTTACCATCAGCCTCCGTTGCGAGCGCCGCACTAAAACATGTCGTAAAGATGACTAATGCCACCGCCGCGCTCCGCATTCACAACGGGGCAAAGGGGGGGGGGGGGGCGAAAAAAAATGGGTTCGAAAGAAAAGAGCGGCTCGTAAATCGATAATCAGATACACAAACACGGAGATGCATATCGTAATGGAGCGCCCGCCGCTGGTATCCTCACAAAGTTTCAAAATGTGTCGTGAATTTTTCAAAACCAGTACAGAGCAACAATGACCCTGGAGGAAAAAAAAGGCAATAAAAGATGACTTTAGAGACGCATTTTAATAAAAGACACATTTTCCCTGCGCTGTAATAATAGGCAATCATAATCTATAATCATAATAAGAATAGAGTAATGTGAACAAGTGGTGGGAAGTTGGAGGAGATTAGCCTGATTTGGAGGGGAAATTCAGAAATGATTGTCGGAAGTGGCAGAGATAATATTTTGTAATGGGGAATAATGACTTGTACTTGATTACTTTTTAATGTCCACGCATTCGTACTGAACTTAATGAAATGAACAGCCCCTTTGTGGCATTTTTATTGCAGCGGGGTCTCCTGTGGATTTCGGCTGGTGAAACGTGCTGTCGTTATTGCGAGGCACGCAGTTCGTCCGTTGAGAGGCGAGTCGATCGCAGCCAAACGGATCGGGGTTCAAGAAGGTGAAATGCAATGTAAAAAGAAGAACGGCAATCACATTTGGCATCTTTTGAGCCTTTAGCCATGACGTTGTAGCATTTGGCGTAACCATGTTTGCGGCAGTAGTTACGTACTCAAACATGTATGAATAAAACATAGCTCCATGTTTGTGCTTTTGAGATGGAACAACTTTCAGGAAAGACATTTATTTTACATTTTTTTGGTTTTGGGCCAGTTTGTGTCATTTTCTCAAAATGCATTTCTCTCACATTGTTGCGAAAAAATGTCCTTTTTCGTGTCACCTACAAACACAAAATGTTCTAGTCTTGTAACAATATTTTGAAGGTTTGCTCTGGGGGATGTGCTAATGTGTAGTTCCTGTCCTGATCTGTTGAATTTTGAACCCAAAAAACACGTCAAAATGAGAGTTTTTGTTCACAGATTTCTTAACTAATAACAAGCTTATTCAGAAGCTTAACACAATATCCCAAATCACCTCTGAGCAAATCTTTTAACCAGAGGCTGCGTCCTTTGAGATGAATGGGGAAACATTGACTGAGATCTTCACATTTACCTCTGAAAAAGAACATTTTATGTGTTTTACATATTTGTCTAACATAAAAGAGAAGCAAATGAAGAGATTTGTTGCTGGAGAAGCTTCACAGAACGGACAGTCGATGTTTGGGCTAAAGTTAGCAGGAAGTTAGCATGTTCGGACTTCAATAGGAACTGTTCAGCCATAATGACTCAATTTGATTAAATCCATGGCTGTTGTACTCTGCCTACGGTATATATATATAACTGAGGAATTTTGCAGCTTCTTATGTTTCAATATTGCTTTGTTTTTTTACCTTTTGAAGTCTGCACATGCTAACTTCCTGCTAACTTCAGCCCACTTTAAAACACAGTCCTCTCTGTGAATCTTCTACATCAAAAAATCTCTTAATTTGCTTCTCTTTTATATTAGACAAATATGAAAACGCATAAAATGTTATTTTTCAGACGTAAATGTGAAGATCTCAGTCGATGTTTCCCCATTCATCTCAATGGACGCAGCCTCTGGTTTCACCAAAAAGGGGGCGTTAACCTTTTCGATGCTCCTCTCTATGTTTGTGGTGTCCATAGACTAACATTAGCTAGAAACTTTATAAAAAGTGGAGGGAGGAGCCGTGGAAAAACTGTTAGCTGCTGAGTCACTGCTGGTAAATACTTCTTAGACAATGTAGAGCCACAATGTTTTTATATAAATGATAACTCCAGTATTTTACCTTTTAAACCCTCCATTAGTTTATTATGGAAAAAACCTGCTTCAAATCCCATAATACTTGCGATGTGACATCACGACCCTGAACTGTATAGAATCTTACTCGTGCATATGTATATTTTTGTCCTTCCATCCACTGGCAGCTACAGTTAGTCTGGGCCCATAAAGAGAGGCAGACTCCCCGGTCCCTGTCTGCTCCCATACCCACAATGCATCAGTCAAAGAGAAAACATGCACGGCTGAGTGTTTGAAACGCTGTTTAGTCTCCAGAAGAATGCAGTGCATCAGGCAGAGCTCAGACTGAGGGGATTTAAAGGCAACAGATTTATAACCGTGTTTAACTCGCTCACTGGGAAAGTCTCAAGTTTCAGCTGACAAGATGGTTCTGGTTCCTGATAAGAGCGGGGGCTAAATAGTTTTAACTATGTTTTACCTGGGATTGTGTTTTGTTGCATTTGTGTTTGAGAAATGAATACCCACCGTTTTCTCAAGAGCTCCGAGGCATCGTTCCACTCAATCGATGTATCTTATAGGACATGACACAATGAGCTGGACCAGTGGCCACAATCTGATGATATCAAGCAGCAAAACTTTCAAAATATTTCTTAATAATATGGATTTGTTTTGCAATTTGACCGTTATTCAGACATACAGTATATGCTCAATTATATATTCAATTATGAACAATTATGAGAAACCTGTATGCTCCTGCTGGGATATTCCATCAGTAACCGGGAGATAGCAACATGTACATATACACTGTTTTGATGCAGGTTTTGAGAACTCCTGTTGATCGTAAACAAACATGGCAGAGAATGAAGCGTCCTATGTCTGGAGTAGAGAGGAAACTGAGTGTTTTATATTGACCCTAAACTAAACTAAAAGTAGTCAACATTTTTAAATGAGGCGAAACAGAAGATGAAGTGACAATAGTCCATCCAAACTTAATTTGGTTTCAATTTATGGATGCCATCGTCCTCTGGCACAGACGGAGGGGCTGATGTACTTAACATTGGTTACTTTGGTGGCAATGTTTTAATGTACAGTCCTTGCCAAATAAACACATAAATAAATGAATGCTTCGAAGATGAGCACACTCGGGGAAAGTTGAATTGTTTGTCTAATAATGCAAATAACGCTGACAGCAATCCTCATTTCTCTGAATCATATTGATGTAGATGAAAGTATTCTGCTCAAAAATATGATTGATGTGCGTGCGCAGTTGTAGCATCACTACAAGAAGCCGGGAGACTTCATTTGATCATGTAAACAGGGAATATGAGTTTCCCGATTTCTCAAACACCGTGTTGTCAGAGCTATCTTAAGCTAGAAACAGGCTTATTGTCCAGTTTTCTTCGTCTAACAAGGCGAAACCCCTTTTACTCGTTTCTGACCAGTCCAAACTCTGCTCACAACTTCAGTGCTCCTGGATAAAGTTTTGTCCGTGTCTCTATTGGACATATTCAGGCGAAAAGAGTGACTGTCTGCTCTTCAATCATGCACCATGACCCAGCACATGCCAGCTTTGAACTCTTTCTCTCTCACACGGACACACTCAAGTACGACCTGCACATTGCCATCATGAACCAAGAGCATGTTCGCTTCAGACCTTGGATACCCAGGGACGGAGATCACAGGAGAGAGGACTGGTGAGACGAGCGGAGGAGGAGACCGGACTGTACATGTGAGGCTTTGTGATGAAACATAAAGACTTTACCTCATTACTTGCTTAAAAGCCTATTACATTCAAATTAAAGATGTAACGGACACTGTGTAAACTAGAATCTGTCACATGACCGTACAGAAGATTGGCTGGAGACATATCTGCTTCACTTGTCTCCGTGACCCGTACTTTGCTGACAAAGAGCACAAAAATGAGTGCTGAATGAGATTTTCCTGTTATCCACACACAAACATTGGTTTAATTATGGTAAAAGACATAAGAGTCTGCAAGTCTAAATGTATTACAAATTTAATACAATGCGTATAATTGACCGCCTACGCCTCAATTTCGAAGTAAAATTATTCTAAAGTCCCTCCCTCAGCAACTGATCAGTGTCTGGCAGGATTACGCACAGACCAATGAGACGAGCTTTGCTGTGCGCAGGGAATGAGGAGGGGCTTTTAAGTCTAATGTGGAATATACCAAGGTCCATCCATCCATTTTCTTCCGCTTTATCCAGGGTCGGGTCGCGGAGGCAACAGTCTGAGCCGAGATGCACAGACCTCCCGATCCGTGCACACCCCACCCAGCTCTTCCTGGGAGATCCCAAGGCGTTCCCAGGCCAGCCGAAAGACCTGGTCTTTCCAGCGTGTCCTGGGTCTTCCCCGAGGCCTCCTCCCAGTGGGACGTGCCTGGAACACCTCTCGAGGGAGGCAACCAGGTGGCATCCGAAACAGATGCCCGAGCCACCTCAGCTGGCTCCTTTCGACGTGGAGGACGTATACCAAGGTGTCCAAAAGAATTTTAAAAATGCCTGAACAAAGCTTATAAGCCCATCGCAGAGCACATCAAAACACTGCACACTATTTTCTTTACTAAGAACACATTTCCAGAGAGTCAAAGTGTACTCTCTAACACTGCAGATGTAACACACTGCGCTGCAGAACATTGTTCAATTAAGAGGCTTTCAAATGAAAATGCCAATGCAAAAATATGTCCACTTACTGTGTCTAGTGCTGAGTGCTCTGATGAAGAGGGATAAGGCTTTGAGAACTGCGTGCAAACCACTAATTACTGTATGTGCAAGGTTTTGACAAGGTATTTTGGGAAAGGTGTTCAAGAATTCAGTGGCTTGGTGATCTGCATTAGATTCAGTCCTATCAATCAACGAAATGCTTGTCGAGTCCCAAAATTTCAATTATGTCAAAAAAAAAAGCTACTCCTTTAAAAATCTGCACTGCATGGTGAAGTGTACAAACAACAGTTAAGATAAAAATGATGGTAGTGAGGACGGGGGTCTGGCCCTGTCTCTGGGCAGTGTCAGTTGTGGAGTGGTGCGTGTGGCTTTACATACACAGTACACACAAACACACACTGATCAGGTCAGGAGCTGGTTCTGTGTAAAGCCCTCACTCCATCAGGCGTGACAACGGGAACCGGAGGAATGTGCAGACGCGCTTCTTATCTCGCCACAAACACGAACAACGCCGACTGGAGAAATCTGTGTCATGTGGAGGAATTATACAAGAAAACAGCTAATCTTTACGCCTCAACAAAGTGTGCAGTTGTTTCAGACATGACCTGTCATTGACTGCACCAAGCCACCAAGTGATTGATCTCATTTCTCTAAAACAGGATACTTTTGGTCAAAACCTTGAACGCGATCAATCACTTGTCGCTCATTATTGGTCCCAGCTCACGTGATTAAAAAATGTTTGGCCTTCAGTTCCGTGTGCAATTGTGTCCCAAGAGAGCAGGGCAATATGAACAAGTTTCTGATGAAGAAAACAGTACAGGGTTTGGTAAATGTGAGGAAAAGCGTCTCAGTTTAGTTCGACACATTCTGCCAGAGTGCGGTGGTCAAACTTAAAGGAGCGGTCAAGTGCTGCAGGAGGGCATCAGGACTATTTCCTCTTCAGGAATCAGGAAGCGGGTAAAAAGCACCATCAGCAGAGACGATGGTGCCTTTACCTTGGCACACACATGGGACGCACTTCTCCAGACACCACAAGTCATAAACCAGTTCAGAATGGCCACGCCTGGGAGCAGTGGTTTGGCGAGGGATAATTTCTCGCTGTCATTTTGAAGGACCGGGTTGTAAAAAATCTGTCTTGAGCTATTTTTTATCCATCATTAATTCATCTCTAATCATATGCATATTTTAGGTGTTTAAAGTCTGGTATACAGTATAGCCTATTACTGGAATAAACAGAGATTATTGTATACATTTTGCTAAACTAAACATGATTTCTGGACAGAATCATGAAAACATTTGTTAAATCTAAACAAAAAAGCATGATGGTGTATTCAGAGCCTCATCTTCTCTCGTCTGGTTCATGATGTGAGTAAAGCAGCAGTAAAAGCCTGTTGAATTGCCATAAAGAAACACATATAGAAAACAGCCCTAGCAGGCTGCAATTTCGTCGGGGCTTTGAGTTAAGCTCCGAAGCTGCATTTGTAGTTTAATTATGGACGGATTTTTAAATGAAATGCGTGGTGTCCTTCAAATTTAGCCATCAGAGCTGGCAGGACCACAGAACGATACCTTGTTTGTCGCGCAACAAATCATATGTGGGTGAAACAGGAAGAGCGTTTCACATCAGGAAGAAGGAACATCGAGAAAGAAACATCTAAAACATACACACGAGCCACTCGACGACAAGCTGAGCAAGAACTGCTAAAGTCCATGAGAGAAAACCATCTCATGGCCTGGGACAACGCCCATGTCATCGGCACAGAGAGCAACAAGTACAACCGTTGGATCAGAGAAGCCATCGAGATCCGGAAGCGGGCTCCCCAGACTGTGAACCGGGACGAGGGGGCATATCAGCTTTCTCACACCTGGGACACAGTTCTGTGTCGGACGGCAGATGGCACTGTCGTCTTGCCACTACAAGCAGGAAAACAGCGCCAAAAACTGTATAAATCAGCTGACAGACACGTCACCGTACCATCACGTCACACTTCTGAGGAAGGCAGCAGAAGAAGCAGCCAAAACTGTAAAGGTAAAAAACAAATACACAGGTCTGACTATAAGAAAAAAAAACTGGCCTTGTTACTAGAAGACCTTATGAACCTCAGACTATCTTCCGTAGGCAAAAATTCTTCAGTCTTCATCTGTACTCTGTAGTTGAAGTGTAGGACGTTTCGATCTTAGTCCAAAGATAGTCATCAGCTTAATAACGACTTGAGCACGCTCGTGGGTCTCTTAAGAGTAAACCAGGAGGAGGACTTAACTCTAAGTTAGCTCTAAGTCCCTCCTCTCTTGGTGCTAAAAGTAGGAAAATATGACATATAAATATCATATAAAGATAAATATCTTTGTAATTACCCAGTGTCTTTCAAAAAGAACCTACATTAGAATACTGCCTCAACCCCTCGAGGTGGAAAGGCACATGGGGCGGCCAATCGGATTCCAAGATAGGCCCGTGCACCAAAATACAGCACTGCGTTCAGTCTATTCAAAAATCTAAACTGAAGCCTTTTCATAAAATGATACTCCAGAAGATACAATAGATGTGAAAGAGTTACCTATTTACAACGATTACCATTTGACCAAATTGATGCTGACATTTATGAAACTTAAAGGTAAATCTGAAAATGACTGCAATTGAAGTGACAATGAAAAACCTTTCACTAATTTGACATTTCCTTTACACAACACACCTCCACATCAGTCAGGCACATACCCAGGAAATGCAACTGTCTGAACCATGTTTTATAATTGCTGTCGTCAAAAACATGGTTGCGTATTCTTCTGCTGAAGCCTCAAATATGTACAGTATTTAGTATTTAGTATGTCCACTTTAGACATAGACATGCAGGGAAGCCGATGCAAGTTGGCTTCACAGTCGAAAGCTAGCGCATGAATTCATTTGTAAACCGAATAGGCACAGGCCGCTTACAGAGGATTAGGGGTTAATTTACAACAATCAAGCCGCAGCAGGGCAATTAGTGTCAATCGCTTTTGTTCGCAGTAAAGAAAGGCTTTTTGTTGTGTTCACTGACGGTTTGAAAAGGAAGGATGTGCCAGTGTGGTGTTGAATGTTTATATGAGGAAAGGTTTTGTTATTGTCCCATGTGACGAATCAAGGTTATGGGTGAAAATGACATCGGAAACAAACATGGAGATGCGGCAAAGGCCTGTTGAAAGCACAACCACAAAACACATTTGGGTCGGTATCAACAAATTCTTAAATGTATTGGTGTATATGTCAGAATTAATTTGTCTGTTGATTTTACTGTTGTGAATTTTATCATTTCAGTGTTCTTGTTGACGTAGGGTGTGTAGTGTAAGTAGTAGGAACCACCTAAATACACTGCATGGCCAAGGATCAAAACTTGCAGTTCACAGATGTGCCAATGTATTTGTCTGTGCAGTGCTAGCAATGCAGATATATTTTCAGAAATATTTTAACATCGGATCCCTGTATGGAGTGCTGTCGAACGACTAACCATGGAATTGATTAACTGGTCTCTCAGCGCGATTGATAAGATTTGGCGGTTCGGTCGGTGGAGGACATCGAAAACACATTTACCTATTTGTACTTTTGACAATTGGGCGTCTGCTGAAATCAAGGTGCAATTCGTAGCTGATCGAATGATGGAACTACATCGGAAAGGAACGCTGACTGACGAACTGCTACGCGATCTGGCAACCCGGTAGGCGGAGAGGTTTGGTCTGGTGACATGCTTCGACAGGTCGCTGGGCTGAATAGCAAAAATTGTCGATCTATGGAAAGATCTCTCCACTTAGAGTCTATGCTGAGGCCCAGAAATGATTAAATTGATGAGAATGAATAACATTTTCTTCTCATCTCCCCCTGAGAGACTGCACGGAGCTGGTCCCCTTATCTAAAGCTCCTTCCTCCTTGCAAGTCAACACATTGCCAAGGCCAAGCCGCGGGGACCGAAAGACTGATAAGACTGAAGTTTACCGTTACTACAAGACCCATTCATTCATTCATTACTAGCTAGCTAGTGGACACAAAACCTGACATGTCTCTAGGGCTGGGTATCATTAAAGGAATAGTTCACTGCTTTTACATGCATACATATGTTCTAACCTGGGCTTAGATGAGGCGATGCGTGGCTGTCTGGTCTTTGTGCCTTCAGTCCCGTAAGACGACCAAAGATGTTGTTAGCATTTTGCCTCTACAGTATAATCCCATGGCGCCAAATTTCGGAAAAGTTAGAAGCCACAAATATCTTCCAAGTTGGCTCTGGATCCGCTACAAACCAGTCTCCATCATCTACAAAGTCCGCCATTGCAAATGATTCCGTGCATTTTGCGCGTATCACGTCGTAGTTCTGTTGCCGGAAGTGAGTGGAAGGAGGCATCTCTCGGGGGGAAACTTACTGCGCGGAGGCCGAAGTA
>OMNZ01061708.1:4333-16754 GCA_900303255.1 Lesueurigobius sanzi | reverse complement strand
CACAGCGGCAGGGCCCACAGCGGCAGGGCCCACAGCGGCAGGGCCCACAGCGGCAGGGCCCACAGCGGCAGGGCTGCTGACATCACATCAGTCTTGGGACATTACATCAACTATTGAACCAATATGAGTGACAGACTCCAAAATTCAAATGCCAAATAGTTTTAACCTCAAGAGGGCGCCACACAGACGGTTTTAAGCACAAAAGTTCAACAAATGTGACTAAAATGTCAAAGTAATAATGGGGACATGTAGCAACACTGTTATACACCCATTTATAATTAAGTTAGTCAGTTAATCAGCAAAAAAACAGTTGACTTGGGGTTTAGTTTAATGATTAAAAACCAAACGAATAATGGTACTATTAGTCATATCTTATATAAGCAAATTGGCATAAATGTTTTCAAAAGATATTTCATCAAATAAACCCTCTCTGATCTGTTCTCTCATGATTCACTTACAAAACAGCGGGGTACTGTTAATTTTTGTTTTATACCAGTACTTTCGAGTCTTATCGATCTCTTACGATATCGATGTCCTGAACTGTACTTTTTTGATACCTGTACTAAATTATTTGTCATCGATAACCATAAAACAGATCAATAATGGTCATTTATTCCATAAAAGACTATTTCTTTCTTTTTTTAAATAATTATTTTGAGCTCAAGCAACCAAGTAACTTTCTTTAGTGTTGTCTCAGGACCCGACATACGACACTTGCTCCAAAGGAAAATATTTTATGGGTACCAGTTTTCTGTACCTTTTTACCATTACCATTAGTACCTAAAACATTTTACAGTACCCAGCCCAATAAAAGAGTAACCTAAACACATGAATAAAACTAAATAACTGATTTACATACGCTCTCACAGTTTCACTTTGGTTTTTACCATGAGATAACAAACGCTACACTGCACACAGTTCTTTTGGGACTCTTCCTTTGGCAACGCTTTTATCATCAGCAAAACAAAGCTTTCACCTTGACTTGGACATGACATGGAAAAGATTTGCTCTCTGCTTATTGGACTTCCTTGTGTTTTTGTGTGAGATGCAACACTGGACACTGTTTATCCAGCCTTTACCAGGGAGTACACTCTGTTTGGCTCACACATACACACACACTACGGCTCATGAGATGTTGACATCCATATAAGTTACTGTATATAATGCTAAGAAAAAGTACAGTGTGAAGTATCGACGCCCACTGGTCCGAATCTGAAGAAACCAAACAATGTGGTTCAGGAACCCTTATGATGAGACCCTTATGATGACACCATCAAGGCCGGTTACACCGCCTAGAGGTAAAGGAGCGTTGTGAGGCCGTCCTCCTGTGGACCCACCACCTGCAGGAGGAGCCATAAGGGACAGGTGCAATGTGAAGCAGGCAGCTTGAACTGCCGCCCCCATGACCCCGTAAGCGGAAGAAGATGGATAGATGGATGGACATAGATTTCTGTGTTTTTCTTTTGGCCTGTAGAGACAGTAAGTATTATTTTGGCTACTCCGTTCCCTCTTGCTGCTGTTCTTGCATACTGAGCCGTAGCAACAGCATTATCCTCAATGTGGAACAAACAATGGTTTTATTATCTGAATTGGAGAAAGGTGTGGATAGATACATTGTTGGAGCCAGGATTTCACCACTCCTAAGCCACCATAATCAATGAATGTAATCAAAATGGTTGTTTAGACTAATTTAAATGAATTTGAGATGGTCTTGCTCTTTCTATTAAGTTAGTGCGATGAAAATGATTTGATATGTAAGTACATAAAATGCCTGTCTACAAAGTAATGCTGCCATGACTTCCCAAGGCCTCCTCCACTGTTCGGTGTGCGCGCTTGTATACTGAACTAGACGTGCATATTTTCTTGTTTTGTCAGAGCGGTTGTCCTGTCTGAGGTTACAAGCAAGACGAAGACAAAGTACAATTTCATACAAGTATGCCCACAGGAGACAGGAAGGAAGTGGCGCAAGCAAAGCAAATGGATATTGTACTACACATGACAGGTCCTGTCAGTGTTTCCCACAGATTGCCACTAGCATTCCTATTTTCAAGATTTTTTTTCACCAAAATGTCACCTATTATTTCAAATTTGACTTAAATGTCCGAAATGAACTTTACTCATCTTGAATCTGCAATTACCTTAAGACATCAACAATATCGGGAATGAATTACCCCCTGCACGTTTGCCGTTGCTGTGTGTTGGACAGTCTTCCTGGGTTTATGGAGTGGCAAATTGCACTGAAGGGTAAACAACATATGTGACCTGAAGAAACTGAACTCTGAAACCACGTTATTTGGTGTGGCCAACATGTGAAAACAACCTTTAAATTATATACTGGAAATGGAACCTTGTTTTCAATTGCCCCATTCTACACAGGTCACTTGTTTGCTCCTTGTACCATTGCCGATATCAGAACCTTCAGCAAGAGCTTCTATTAAGTTGTAGCTAACGTTCAGAAGCAAAAAAATCCACCTCTTATGCTCTTCAAATCTATATGTTACAGCCGAACTCTGTACTTTATAAAATCACTTCCTTTTTTCTTTGCCGCTCTTAAAATCGCCTGACGATAGTCCTAATACCAGTCAAAGCTATTATTATGGGCTTAATTTGAGTGTGGTGTGTGGATTGGCATTAAGAACATGAGGAAATACCTGTTTTTTCTCTGGCTGGTCCAGAATTAATTTAATAAATGCTGAATTATGGGTGTATTTTGCGTGAAAATGCCCACATTTGTTCATATAACAGGGAATGCTAGCTGTAATCCTCATGTTAGTTTCATGCTACATGCTAACGGCTTGCTTCGAGTGCAGTTTCTTTTCCCTTCTAGCGGATAAACTGATGTGGACCAGATTTTGACTTTGTGTGTGCTAAATATTCTAAAATTCCACCAGGGAACGAGTGTAAAAATGATTTCCTGAGCAGACTTCCTTCCCCCTCGCAAGGCCACACCCCCAGACCTGGGTTAGTCCTGGTTCAGTATTGGTTTAGACCTGGTTTAGTCCTGATTTAAACCTGGTTTAGTCCTGATCTTCGGCCTGATTTAGACCTGTTTTAGTCCTGGTTTAGATCTGGTTTAGTCCTGATTCAGACCTTGTTTAGTCCTGATTCAGACCTGTTTTTACCTCAGTGAGTGGTTTACTCATTTAGTCCTGATTTAGACCTAATTTAGACCTGTTTTTATCCTTAGTTGGTGGTGTACTCATTTAGACCTGGTTTAGTTCTGGTTTGGACCTGGTTTAGTTCTGATTTAGACCTAATTTAGACCTGTTTTTTTTCACCTTAGTTTGTGGTTTACTCACTTAGATCTGGTTTAGTCCTGGCATAGATCTGGGTTAGACCTGGTTTAGTTCTTGGTTTAGACCTGGTTTATTCCTGGTTTAGTCCTCATTAAGGCCTGGTTTAGACCTGGTTTAGTCTTGCTTTAGACCTGATTTCGACCTGGTTTAGTCCTGGTTTTGTCCTGATTTACACCTAATTTAGACCTGTTTTTCACCTTAGTTCGTGGTTTACTCATTTATACCTGGTTTAGACTTGGTTTAGTCCTGCGTTAGACCTAATTTAGACCCGTTTTTTACCTTAGTTAGTGGTTTTACTCATTTAGACCTGGTTTAGACCTGGTTTAGTCCTGCATTAGACCTAATTTAGACCCGTTTTTTTTTTTACTTTAGTTAGAGGTTTTCTCATTTCTCATTTAATACAACTTGAGGTAGTTTTTCCACGTTTGAACCCACATTCAATGACTCATGCTCAAACACTACATTCATACTGGCAAGGGACACATCTCCTCTTGCTCACTGACACAACATCAGCATACGCACACAGGGGTTACAGCTGAGGTCCAACAGCCAAATCCTCTGGTTATAACAACGCTACACCTCCTCACTACCAATATACTACCAACATCGGATACATTGACTGGCATTTACCGATATGTGAATAAGCCCACGCATCCGCGGTCCGACGGCATCTCGCTGTTTGATCCTCAGAGCGTTCAACAAGAGCACGAACTCTGGAGGGAAATCTACCGGCTACAGATTCAAAAAAGATTACGTAAACTGGGGTCTGAAGAGGTGGCAGCGGGCAGATGAGAGGGGCGGTCATAACCCCACATGAGAAAAAAACACGAAGTGCGGCGGTGGTGACCTTGTGGTAAGAGGTTTTTCATCGCTTTCTTGGCGCGCTTTGAGGACACATGGAGAAACCATTTAGCACTTGTGAAATGCAGTGAGCTCATGAAAGGGGGAATGGAATAAGTAGTAATTATTGTATGAAAATGGAGAGAAGCGTAATTATAGATTTGTTTGTTTTCCCCCTTTTTTTTCCCAGCCAAGTTTTAAGTGTCTTTTTTTCCCCCATACATTTTTATACTCCCTATAATTTATTGTCGGTTAAAGGTGCCTTACCAGAAATATTTTCCCTGGCGTCCGGCAAACCTCTTCCCGTTTCCCACATAATAATATATTAATGGTAATAAAAGTGACAATTCTGTTTTTACGACACTATCAAATACTAAAATCTAGCATGAAAGACAAATTCAGCGTATTTTTAACATGAATACCAGTGGTGGAAAGTAACAAAGTAAAAAAGTACAAATTATAGGGACTTTTACTTAAGTCAATTTTATGATGAATACTTTTTACTTTTACTTCACTACATTTCAGAGCCTGTATCTGTACTTTCTACTTCACTACATGAAGAAGTATTTTAGTTTCAAAGTGACCTCTCTGATGAACCGGTTTAGTCCCAGATTAGACTTGGTTTAGTGGTTGACTCGTTTAGACCTTGTTTAGACCAAGTTTAGTTCTGGTTTAGACCTGGTTTAAACGTAGATTAGTCCTAGTTTAGTCCCGGTTTAGACCTAATGTAGACCTTTTTTTTATCTTAATGGTTTACTCATTTAGACTTGGTTTAGTCCTGGTCCCTTTTCAGTCCTGGTTTAGACCTGATTTAGTCCTGATTTAAACCTAGTTTAGGCCTGGATTAGACTTGAATTAGTCCGTTTAGACCTGGTTTAGTCCTGGTTAGGACTAATGTAGATCTGTTTTTGACCTGTCTTAGTGGTTTACTCATTTAGACCTGGTTTAGTCCTGGTTTAGACCTGGTTAAGTTCTGGTTTAGACCCGGGTTAGTCCTGATTTAGACCTGTTTTAGACCACCTGAGTTAGTGGTTTACTCATTTAGACCTGATTCAGTCCTGGTTTAGTACTGGTTTAGTCCTGGTGTATTCCTGATTTAGACTTGTTTTAGGCCTGAGTTATGGTTTACTCATTTAGACCTGGTTTGTTCAAAGGATTAAAAGAATCTGCACATTAAACTCTTAAAAAATACTTGTACTTTTTACTTATCAAGTACATTTTACAGTAGATACTTTTATACTTTTACTTAAATAGAAATTTTATCTGATGCTTTTACTTAAGTACATTCTTGGTCCTGTATCTTTTACTTCAGTAAGTACAGTATATTTAGTTCTCCTTCCACCACTGCTGAATACACAGAACTGGCTGTCTTTTTCAAAATTGAAATTCTATCAATCAAAAAAAAAACTTTCTTGCCCTCTTTTGACAGATTGATAAAACAGAATAATAAATCTTTTGACCGTCTGTCATATCCAAAAGCTTAATTTAGTTTTTCAGACTTCCCAAACCTGTCATGTCTGAGCGTAATGTAACCACACTTTTCCTTTGATGTGTTTAATCTCAGCCATTTTGTCGTCATTTGCTCCTCTTCACCGTCTCTTGTCTTGTGGCTGAATGCATTATATTTTCCGAGTGTCTCTCTGAACCGGCTGGCCCAGGTGAAGAGCCGGGATCGAGTGCGCCTTGATTCATTAGCGGATGGAGGCGGCGGTAATGTGACGGCCCGATGAGATGGCTACTTAAATGTGAAAGGCTATTAGAAATTCAGCCCCTCTGCACTATATTAATGCAAGGTATGGAAAATGCAATCATGCAAATCACCCTTCGATCAGAGTCTTTCATAGATGAATAAATGCTGACGGCGTGGAGAGGAGATGGGTTCAAAAATGAGCTGGGATAAATCTTAGGAGGGAAGAGGATTGGGAGGGGGAGTGCCTCATCACGGTGTGTCTATACTTTTAAACAGGTGGAAGTGAAATAGCAAGTGGCAAATTAGGCGTCGTGGTTAACTCTCCCTCGATGGGGCAGCACAAGTCGAGAAAAGGATAACGATATTATAGCGAGCCATATTAAGTATGAATCAGAGATGGGCACTTGAGACTCAAGTCGCACTTAAGTCCCTGTTTTTGAGACTTGAGACTTGACTTGGACTCGTGCCCTAAAGACTCGAGACTTGACTTGGACTCGTGGCTTAGGGACTTGTGTTTTTTGCAAGTCCCGTGGGAGTCTGTGCGAGTCTCGATGGCGTACCTTGTTCTGGCTTGGTTGTGCAGAGTTTGTGGTGTTGGTTTTATGAGAGCTCTGGGCACTTGTCTTCTAGTATTCCAATTGTTTTTCTATTTTAAAGCTGTATTGTACCGTAATTTTAATCAGTATGAAAAACACAGAAACCATATGACTTGGACTTGACTTTGACTTGACTTGGACTTGCGGGTCAGGGACTTGGACTTGACTTGGACTTGCCGGGTCAGGGACTTGGACTTGCGGGTCAGGGACTTGTGGGTTGTCACAAGTCAGGGACTTGGACTTGACTTGGACTTGCGGGTCAGGGACTTGGACTTGACTTGGACTTGCCGGGTCAGGGACTTGGACTTGCGGTCAGGGACTTATGTGCATCTCTGGTATGAATAGGCTAGATGTTCTCCTACTTTTAGCACCAAGAGAGGAGGGACTTAGAAGTTAACTCCTCCTTCTGGTTTACTCTTAAGAGACCCACAGTGTGCTCAAGTCGTTATTAAGCTGATGACGATCTTTGGACTAAGATCGAAAACGTCCTACACTTCAACTACAGAGTACAGATGATGACTGAAGAATTTTGCCTACGAACGATATTATTGCAATATTCATCAATGGGAATTAGGACTGCACGATATTGAAAAAACTTATATCGCAAGTATATGGATATTATTGCGATACTTGGATAAACAGTTCCATTCAATGCAGACACATGTAATATCTTTTTCAGCAAATTGTGTCAAAAGAAGACTCCAAAAACACTAAATAAACCAAGGCCAAAAAATTTACTAAATTACAGATTACAAATAACAGGGCCCCCCAAAGATTATCTACAAAACAAGTATTAGGTGTCTGCCACTGCTGCCATAATTTAACAGTATTTCTGTTTACCAAAATATCTTTTTATGTTTCTATAATGGGGAAGGAAAAGGGAATCTGGAGCTGGATCTCATGGACTGAAGCCAAAGTCCAGACTTGAACCCCATTGAACAGATCTGGGATTTAGTGAAATCAATAATTGATCAAACCAAAGTCTGATCCAAAGCAACTCTGTGGGAACAGCTACAAACTATAGGAACTCAATAACAAAAGAGACTTTGCAAAACTACATGAAAACAAATGGCAGCAAGAATGAAGCTGTTCAGAATGAAGCTGTTATCAGGGCCAATCGTGGCCAAACAAAATATTGACATTTTAGGTTATTATTTGTCAACAAGAACTATTTTGTTTTTCCAATTGGTTATTTTCTTAATGAATAACAATGAGACTGTTCATTTGAAACAAGTTTTTGTTTACTAAGTTATTTATGTTTTCTTGTTTTCATGACAGGTGGTCTAATACATTTGTTAGGCACTGTACGCTTATGACAATAGTGTAAATTCATTTTGTTGGGGGTCCACAGGGGAATTTTTGATCTCTAGGGAGGCCGTGACCCATATGTTGCAATTTCTGTCCTCCACAAACCGAGCCCACTTGGTCATCAAGTGCGAAAGTGCAACCTTAAACGTACAGTACTTGATGGATCCAGCTTTGGTATTTGGTACTTGGCAGAAAGAGCTTGTGAGAGCTTTTATAGCTTTGTAATGCTAAGTGTCTCTTTACCTTCCATTCTGAGAAATATAGATGGATAGATTCCAACATTAGCGACTAAAAATATTTCAGCAAATACATAACATGCCTCCACAGAAGTCTTTTTGTTCTTTATAGTTTGAATAAAAGTGTTAGTTCAGCTGTTTTGTCCAATTATACTGAAAGAATCAACTGAATTTTACTTGCCATACACAGAAACTGCTCAATGTTGTCTCTCTTCCTGAAAAAAAACCTTAGTCCTTTCAGTGTGTACCAGATCTTTCCAGGGGCCTCTTTCCAGTGGGACGAGCCCGGAACACCTCTCGACCTGAAGGCATCCAAAACAGATGCCCGAGTCACCTCAGCTGGCTTCTTTAATGTGAAGGAACAGCGGCTCTTCTCCGAGCTCCTCCCGGGTGACTGAGCTCCTCATCCAATCTCTAAAGTTGCGCCCAGCCACCCTATATGTCTTGTTCTTTCTGTTGTAATCATAGGTGAGAGTAGGAACGACGTAGATCAGCCGGTAAACCGAGAGCTTTCGACTCCGCTGTAGACGCTGTACTGCAATCTTCTATATCAATGCCAAAGTTGTGCTCTTCTGATTACTTGTCATCTTAGGCCTTTCGATACATTAGCATAAATTAGTTTTGGTATTCAGCATAACAGATGAGTTGTGCATGTTAAAAATGAAAGTGGCATTTAATGACCTTGCTATTAAAAACATGACACCAAACAATGACTGAAGACTGCGACCAGGGAGATTAGAGTTATGCTTTCTTTTGTTGTTGTAGCTTAGCCCCATCAAGTCGCATCTGTCTTGTGTCACAAACAAACATTAGCATTAGTTTTAATAGCCTTAAAGTTCATTGATTCTATTTGAAGCAAGATAAATGACACAAATGTTTAGATATTATTAGTATGCAAACACAGTCTCCACACTTAATCCCCACAGAGCTGATTTGGGATGAACTGGACAGAAGAATGAAAGAAAAGCAACTTACAAGAACTTTCTGAAGAATAGTTTATTCTCATTATAGAAAAATGCCACAAATGCCTTCAGTTGCTTCAGTATATCTGCCAAAAGGTCACTATTTTGATCATTTAATTTGTTTTAGGCTTTTGTTTTGTCACACACTTGGCATTTCGGCGTGTGCTTGTCTAGTCTCCAAAAGGGAAACAACATCGTCTGAGCTGCGCTGCCTTTGCGTCCAGAGTGTTGAACATAAATGTACGAGGCAAAACAGAAATCCCAGCAGCGGTAAAATCACGCTCCATGTTTGTAGTGACGGATCTGGTGGAGTCCACGGACCGACGGAGCAGTCGGGGGTCTTGTTCACAATGGGCTTGTTGCATGATGTGGCTATGCTAGTTCCGCTAACCTGAAGTTGTGAGCGTGAGTACTTCCTGTCGTTAATTTCCATTCAACTTGGCCAAGACCAGTTAAAATATGCATGTATTCTAAAGACAGGAAGTACTAGCTCTCGCAATTTCAGGTCATCAGAACTACAGGGTTCCCACTCCAGCTGGAAAACCTTGAAAGCCTGGAAAATGACTTGCCCATTTTCTAGTCATGGAAAACACATGGAATAATGAGGAAAAAAAACATTTGTCCTTGAAAATATTCCTATTTTTTTTTTAAATAAATGTAAGCAACACTTTGCTCACCACACCAGACTCAGGAAAAATTATCTTCTATTTCAAAATTTTCCCAGGGGAGGACCTCCGAACCCACCATTTTACCATGTTCCCAAGAAAACCTATGCTCTACATCAGTGGTTCCCAACCTTTTTTTGTCTCGCGTAACCCTTGGGCCTTTTATTTATACTCTAAGTACCCCGTGCTTCCATGGTTTTGTTGATCAGTTAGAAAGTGAATGACAAAAACTCCAATTTATCAGGTAAAAGACAGCTAAATACTCTCAAAATCTCACTCTTTACAGTTCAATGTTTTAAAATGTCTTTTCTTTGATCACAATAATCAAAAATACAATTGTTTCATCTTATTTTTTTATCTGACATTATTCCAAGTACCCCCTGCTAACCTCTGCTCTACATATCTAAGTTCGAATCACTTCAGACCCACAAAGCCATGGACTGCATTATTAGATCTCATACACAGGGGGCGCTTGTGAGTGAGGAGGATGGAGAGGACCGCCAAATATGCAATCGCAATGTTGTACTGTATGTATTTCTACACTTTTAAATGTCATGGAAAATCCTGGAAATTATCTGTAAAGTAAATAGTGGGAAGCCATCGTGAAATAAGCCAATTTTCCCTGACCTTTCTTTGGCAAGTTCTTACTGCTGCGCCCCCCACTGGTGAGGGGCGAGAATACACGACTTGAGCTTTAGCCCGTATGTTGCAATGTTGGTCCTCCACCAAACCGAGCCCGCTTGGCCATCAAGTGTGAAAGCAACCTTAAATATACTTGATGGATTTGGCCTTGGTACTGGCAGAAAGAGCTTGTGAGAGCTTTTATAGCTAAGTGGCTCTTTACCTTCCCTTTTGAGAAATATAAATAGATGGATTGATTCCATCTTTAGTGACAAAAGTATCTCAGCGACTACATAACATGCCTGCACAGATTCTTGATTAGAAGGTTTTTTTTACCCCCTATTTTTGTTATGATTCTGATGTACTATGACTCCTGTAAAAGCAACAACTCTTATTGTTCTTTATGGTTTGAATAACAATATTAGTTTTGTTTTGTCCAATTACTCTGACAGAATAAACTGAATTCCACATGCCCTACACGGAAACTGCTCGATGTCCTCCCTCTCTTCCTGAAAAAAAACTTCTGCGGGCAAAAATGCCTCTTCTTATTGGATTCCATCCCATTGATAAAACTGATTTATAATCTATTAAGGCTCCGGTTGCCAGTGCAGTCTGAGTGAGTTGGAATGGTCCACTCCCTCTTTAATATACAGGAGAGACATGCTTCCCCTTGTATAGCCACTCTGAGCGATTGAACCTGACAGTATATTTCCCAAAAATACTTTTTACAGCCCCTAATAAAATACTTCATCAGGCCTCAAATTTGTTGATTAGCATATTCACCAAGGATAGGCCGGAGCGGTATCATTTAAATTAATCAGCCACTAAGTCCAGAGCATTTCATGAGCGTGAGACTGCAAGTTGGAGAGATGGATGCCTTTTTTGCCACCTTGTGAAACGTGCAATATATCTTCATTTTAACGGGTGTTGTAAATGTCAGAGCACAGATCTTCTCTTAATGAAAACATCACCCTGTGTCCAAACTTTGACAAATGTGTCCGTTTGAGTGGAAAAGTGGCCAGTGGTCTCCCAGTTCCGACGGAGGGCTGGGGCGCTCAAGCTGTTGCCACCTCCCGGGAGCGAGAGTGTATAGATTGAAAAATTAGAAACTTGTCTTAGAACTACTTTTGGTCTGGATGAGCTTTGGTGAATTATGCTTGGGAGAAACTGTTTCATGAGAAGAAGCAGCATTAAGACTGAAGTGCAGAGGCATTTTTTATTACAGATTACAGTTTATGCACATTTAAATCTAAACCATTGCAAATTGATTCGGTGCATAACGTCCAAGTCAAGCTAGCGCTATAGCTCCACATATGCCACCGGGTGCGTTCCTATGTTCCCTGAGCCCGGTGTTCCCCCACTTCTATTGACGGGGGAATATGAGTACCCTAACCCTAACCCTAACCCTAATTATCTAAACCTAACCCTAACCCTAACCGTAACCCATGAACACGCGCAGCAAAAAGCATGTTCGCATAGCATTAGCATAGCCTGCTTACTGTCATAGTTGTGGATGTAACTCGATACGTACAGTTTGAGCATCCTGGACCTCCTGGACAGTTGACTCGCTTTTCTATTTATGTATCGAGTTTCATCCACAACTACGTGGGTAAGTAGACTATGCCAATGCTATGCTATCTTATGCTATGCTATGCTAATACCCGAACCGGAAATTAAGATAATTACAATTGAGCGGCAAATGAATGAATAACAATTCAACAAACATTTTGCTGCTGTTGCCATGATGAAATGATACCTGCCATTCTGTTTCGATGTTATGACATCACACGCATAACCTCTATACTGAATATTAGGCTTAAAATATAATTTGTCTTCTATTCAGGCTATTGTATTCTGAATATACTTTCAAGCTGAGTTATATGCACCTGAGTATAAGTCGCACTAGCCAAAAATGCATAATGAAGAAGAAAAAAACCATATATAAGTCGCACTGGACTATAAGTCACATTTTTTGGGAGGAAATTTATTTTACAAAATCTGAGACCAAGAACAGACATTTCATCTTGAAAGGCAAGTTATGATAATAACAATAGAATAGAGAACAACAGGCTGAATAGGTGTCTGGTATGCTAACGAAACATATGAATTAATATACAGTACAGTCGCACCTGAGTATAAGTCGCAGGACCAGCCAAACTATGAGAAAAAGTGCGGTATTTGTAGTGGTTATGTACATATACCACTAC
>OMNZ01061690.1:4976-24322 GCA_900303255.1 Lesueurigobius sanzi | reverse complement strand
ATTATGAACCCTGGTCTGCATTTGTTTGTAGCCAGGACAAAACAACAGGGTTAGGCAACTTAAGACCAAGGGGCCAAATCTGATCTGTGAAATACCTGTGAAAATACAAAATATATTGTCAATTTCTGTAAGTTAATAATTTCGCCTCTGCTTTGTCAATATTATGACCAACACTACCTAAGTGATGATTGAGGTGTTTGACCAGGAAGTAAGCAATCTTGCCTACCTATTAATCTCATGCATTATCATGCATATATAGAATAGTGTGCAGTGTGCCTTGTCTTTGACAGAGGTCTGTGGTCATTTAAAATACTTTATTGCCACATAGTGATCATTCGTTGTCACTACAAGACACTTTGTTCACAATATTGCATCACTATGTGTTGGTGCATATTGAGCTTGTTTGGCATTTGCAGGAAACTGACTTACAGTTTGTTCACAGGCTTTGGAAATATACCCTCCAAACTTGTAGCACACTAAAATTGTGTTGAAAAAGGTTTCCACATCATTCCACTGTAAATACAAGAGGAATTCTAAAGACTGGCCCATAATCCCTGTGAAATAATCTTATATTAGTATCATAATTTCATTCAGATTCAGATAACTTTATTTATAGGGGCATTTCATTTAGAGCAGCTCAGAAACAATGTAAAAAATACAGACAAGTGACAAAAGACAAGGACGAAAGTGGAGCTCATCAATAAAAAAAACAAGTCTACTACAGGTCTGCATATATATATATATAGAAGGCCAGTGGCTCCCAAAGACACACACACCCAAAGCTTGCTTAACAAAACAAGTACATTGAAAATAATTGGAAGGAAATAAATAGCCTACATATTTAACAATACAATGTATAGGCTATTTATTTCCTTTCAAAGTCAATTCAAATCATGAGCTAAACATGCTGAAGCCATTAATGTTTTTTTTATTTAATTGTACAGGTGTAAGCGGTAAAATGTTACAGATACTGCAGCTCTGGAAGTATAGACACGGGTAGAGTGTAGTAGTTGCTGTTCTTTATTGTGAGAAATCAATACAAAATCCTTTTCTGCCACACTGTGGTCTTCAGCTGTCACTGCAGGACGCTTCTTTATTCTCAGTGCTCTGGCGCCATTGTGTGAAAAAGCTGCAGTTGCTATGGAGAAAGTGAAACAGCTGAAATCTCAGCAAATGTTTTGAGCTATTTGAGTAAATACTTTGACAAAAAAATAAAATCAAAGATTATTATACAGTAATCTGCATATATAGGCTATGTTTTGACACTATGCCCTCCTAACGTAACTCCCCATTTAGAAGGATTAGTAGTAATTAGTAATTAGCCTAGTAGGAGTCATATCTGTATGGTTCTTGGCCCTCCACATGGTGGCGCTGTGGCCTAAACAACGGCAGGTGGTGAGGCATGAACGGTGTGCGCTGTGATTGTGTGCGTTTACCGGAGGGGGGCAGTGTTACGTCATATTTGGACACGGTGCTGCTTCACCCGATGGCAGTTTGGACACCTGTTCTGAGACGCACAAAGCCTTGACTGGCATCGAAGACGTGAGATGTTTGGTGAGTCTTTGAGGGGAATCAAAGCCTGTGTACATTTCATTACTTTCATCCACAATTGCAGCTAAAGGAAAAATGTGATTGGAATGGGTTCACAATAGGCCTACTTGCTCAACTCTTAAGTTTGTTCTCGTTATGGGCTTCTACGAAAAACAAATGGGATTGTCAGTGTCAAATGTCCTAAATACGAGACTTTTTTTAACCCACTTAAAGTGTGGGCTATAATTATACACACTGTATATACAGTTGTGCTCAAAAGTGTACAACTTGTGCATTTCATAGAATATGAATGATAACACAAAAACCTTTATTTCACTCATGTGGTTGAGTGGAGCCATTTATTGTCAAACACCTGTTTGTTTACGCTTTTCAACTAGAGAAACTAGCCAAATGCCCCGGATCAAAAGTTTATATATTTTTCATCTTGAAACAAACATACATTTCATCAGAGAGTCCTGTATTTCAGCTGAAGTGAGTTCTTCTTTGCTCCTGAACAATTTTCCTGGCAGTTGTTGAAGGTCATGTCAACGTTAGATCAGGGACATTTGAGTAGTTTCTGTTTCATTATGATTTAATAACAGTAAACTCAGTTCTTTGACAATAAATGGCTTCGCACAAACACTAACCATGAGTGGAATAAAGATTTTCGAGTTATCTTTCATATTCTATGAAAATATTATATTTTTGTTTTCTTTTTTGACAAAAATAACTAAAATAAAAAATCAATTAGTGGCTAAAAAAGCATTCGAGTCTACAATAAACTGTCACATATTCATATTATAAGACACAACATACTGTGCGTACTTCAAAAAAAGAAAAAGTTTAAAAACATTGTTAATTAGGAGTTAATGCACCTAAAGTGACAGCAGCTCAGGAAAGTTTAGCCCTTACCCCAAAACATTCAGAGCTTAACCCGTTGAGAAACCAGTTGCTGTCTTACTCTTAGGCCTATACCTGAACAATAACCAACAAAAAGTATAGAATGTGAGTGGACAATGATTGATTATATTGATTGAGTACAGCCTATTGATTGCTTTGGCTGACAGTATCTCTATAGTGAAACGGAACATTTATAGGCTAACCCTGTCAATAGTTTTATTGAAGGGATTTTAACACAATGCTGACTTCAGGAAGGCTAGTGGTTCTTGTATTGTCACTTTCTTTTGGAGCAGCCATCCCTGGAACGTCCCGACTCAATTAAAGGGTTCTTCTGATTGGTTGGACACATAATCCCACAGGGCCTCATGGTCTATACTAACTCGCGCACCGGGCACAGCGCGAGTCACAATCTGCCCAAGGCGAGGGAGGGCACAGAGAGGAAAAGAGTGAAGCGGAAGACTGTAACGTACGACACATCAGACAAGAGTTGTTTAACGTAGGCTATGCGCGCGTCGAGGGGGGAGCGCTGTGCGTAAAGGCTTCAGACACACCGCTCCTTCTTCAAGAGTCACTGTGAGCGACAGGAAAGTCATAGAAACAGTGCAACTGTGGATAGAAGTGCAAACAAAACAAGACACGGCCAGACGACAAGAGGAGCGCACTTTTCTACGGAAAGATGAATGCCAGTGAAGAGAACTTGCTGAAGTCCATCAGCAACGACGCACTGCTGGACCTGACGCAGCGCTACGGTCAGTCCGCGTTCGGCTTTGGTCCTAGCCACGGTACTGGGACTCCAGCACGGTTCCCGCTGACACCCGCCACCGACTTCATCTCCGGACAGACCACTAAATCAAATGAGAGCGGTGGGGAGCACACAAGTGACGATGATGATGCGTTTGACTCCATGGAGTCCAGGAAGAGGGGCCCGTCTTTTGGGGACGACAAGCCCGGGGGCCCACTGGCCAAAAAGTCTAAAGAGCAGCGGTCATTGAGACTCAGCATCAACGCCAGAGAGAGGAGAAGGATGCACGACCTGAATGATGCACTGGATGGCCTGCGCGCGGTTATCCCTTACGCTCACAGCCCATCTGTGAGAAAACTCTCCAAAATAGCCACTCTTCTTTTGGCTAAGAACTATATTCTCATGCAGGCGCAGGCTCTTGAGGAGATGAGACGGCTTGTGGCGTATCTGAACCAGGGCCAGACCATCACGTCTCCCATCCCTACCGCCTTGGCGCCCTTTGGACAAGCAGCCGTGTATCCGTTCTCCAGCTCTGCGCTCGCCACCTGCGCCGAAAAGTGCTCTACTTATTCCGGGACACCGTCAAGTCTCTTCAAACACTGTAACGACAAGCCTTGATTTATTTCCTACAAACTTATGAACTTTAACCTCTGCTACACCCATGTCAGTCTCTCTCTCCCACTTTAGGTATTTAAATTGTAAAAAGTTACGTTTTACACATTACGCACGACGCACAACGAATTTACTGCTAAATAAACTGCTCATCAGCCTCAATTAAATTGCCCTGTTACTTTCAAGAATTTACCTGCCATGTTTTAACGAGTTTGTCATTTTGGTAAACTTGATGCAGTTTTGTATTGTTTTGTTGTAAACTATGCAACATCCTTCCAAACTGGGATAACTGAATTATGGATTCGATAAACTGGTGCCGCGCTATAGCACCATGTACTGACAATTTAGGATGTTATTTTTAATTTATTATTGCACATCTTTCATGATTGTACAACTGTGAAAACCCCCAACTAATATATAAGTACAGCCCAGTGGTTGTGTCGCAACATGGATTTCATAAACTATTGTTTATATGTCTTTATAAATAAAACGTATTCTATGCCTGAATCCACTCTGTTATTATGTCTATTTTTGTTTATTCACATTTTTCACAATCCCACCACATATGTTAGGGAAATATCATCCGTGCGTATTTTGAATTTAATGAATGCAAAAAATGATATAGGCCTATTAATACATGTTATAACTAAGTTAAAACCTTGTTCTTTATTGTTGCGAGCAATTGAGCCCCAAACTTAACACCGATTTTCAAACAATTGGCCATCACTTAACTTTAGTTTCCGAGCGTGAAAAGTCTGGACGCCTCTGAAGATGTTTGTAGACTGGTAGGACCCGCTGGCACGCGTAGGGGTTGGTGGCGCTTAGAGGAAAGACGCACGAGACGCCCGGGGCGCACAGGACCTGTCTCTGGGTATTTGGCTGATCGCACGCAGACTTCCCTGCCGCTCTTTAGCCCTGGTCAGCTATTAACACGATTTCTGCCCTTGTCTGCATGGTCCACTAAATCCAGTGAGCAGCCTTCATCACTCTGCAGGTCGCCCGTATTATTTTGTACATGACGAAAACACGGATTTGTACAATGTAAGATCAGAATACCTTCAATAGTGTTTGTTCATTGTTTAGTTTTTATGCTCTTAAATGAGTATAATGTGTTTATTCAAATGATAGGCCCCTTGTATTTGGCAGAAAGTCGAAATTATTAATGCAATTGAAAAGCACAATTTATTCTCAGATTAAATTGCATTTACCTGCAATATTTTGTTATGACTAAAAATGAAATACAGTATCTAATTTTAAAATTGCATAAATGTGGAGTCACATGCTGAATGCATTTGTCAGTGTTAGTATGTGTGAGTGACTAAGTTATCCAGTCCCTCTTTAGGTCCCTGTCACAACAGTGGGCCACCAATGGCATCTTAAGAGTTTCCTCTGATGACATGTGTGGCGTGTGGGTCCTTGAGACGGTTGGAGGAGGAAATGTGACAAAGCTGGAGTTGATGTGATGCTCGGGGCCTGAGCTCCATCAGAACAGCAGCACTCTAATTGTTACAAATGAGATGGTTGTCTTTTTGCATGGCTGAATAACTGTTCACTTTTCCACAGACCCATGTTTGTCGCACTGATATGAATTGTGCCATCTTATTAATTGAATGACCATTACAGTAAACTGTTGCTGTATGACACTGAGGTTATGTGTTTACAATACACCAGTCACTGACCAAACAGTCATGTATTTATATCATACTCATATATATGTAATACTTAAAATTCATTCAATATTTTTTTATATTGTAATTTTTTTTTGTTGAATTTTGTGATGAATTGTAGCAAAATGTTAGTGAACACACACTTTATTTTGATTTACATTTGAACAATAATATGAATTTATGTTTGTCTATTATCTGCTGAAACTGTATTAGACCTGACTTCGTATTTTATTTTATATATAATACATAATTAGTACTATTCAAACCAAGTGATTTCAACAAAGAAATGTGTGTGTTTACATTGTTTGCCGTCGCTCTTATTTTGGACTTTGCAAACAGCACAGGGGAGATGCTTGTCGTTATGTGGATTTGGATGTATGAACTCCAGTAATGTGGTGACATGGTTGGTGTGTTCTGTCTGCCCAGGTGTGTGAGCGAGGGCCCTCACAGTGGAGTCCTGCGGTCGGAGCTGAGGCAGTAACAGCGCAGCGTGGTGCAGGAGTCAGCGCCCACTGTGCCATGTCTGTAAACATTTGTGTTTGCTCTCGGTGGGATAGAAAGGGAGTGATTTCATTAGCATGGCTCCAAGCTTTGAGGTATGTTTGCGCACTTTGCTTCCACCCGACAGTGTAATACTAAAACCATATGCCCTTAAGTGTGTACCTCTGCCTAATGCTTCTGACAGCGCTGTTTTCTCTCATTAAGTTATCTCTATGTGCAAGCTCACGCACCCGAAACACATTGTAGCACTCCATGTTAACCAAGACCCCTCTCTTTGTAGCCTTGAAGGAAAATTTGCACGCCTGAATAATACAAGTTTATTAAGTCAGACCAAAGCCTTTAAGTATAACAGTTTTATTTACTTCCTATATTCCAAAATGCTTGTTGACATATTTGGACAGGTCCTCAGTGACGGAGGTTGACAAAAAGCTGCACAATGAAGGGATGTGTGAATGTATGGAGCTGTGTTTAAGGCGCAGACCATCTCGGAGTGTGCCCACAGTGCCAATGTAGGGGCTTCCCTCCCAGCCCCACCTTGTCGAAACAATGACTGGGTGAGTCAGTTGGTTCGGAGGAGCCGTGTGATTTGGGGTGACATTGCTGCAAGTGCACAGAGGCCTTTATTTGTTAATCAAACCCTGTGTGTGTGTGTGCGTGCGTGTGCATGTGTGTGTGGTGGAGGGGTCATCCTTAGTGTAGGCTATAGACACAGTTGCATGTTTAGTGCTCAGTTGTGCGAAAAGCTGGCAGCAAAGGGAAAGTGTTTTGCACTGACCACAAGGCGCCTGACTCTAGAGCTGCGGGTAAGAGCCTAAATCACAAAAAATAGAATGATAATTGTTGTATTACAATGAGATAAAGATAAGAATAAAAGCAATATGGTATGGTATTGAAAATAATATTTGATTACTCTATTTCTCGATATGTTGAAAGAGACATTTTAAGATAATGTGAACTATAAATATAGCAATGTACTCTTTGTGATTTGCAAAACCCCATGACTAACACTGTCCACATACAGTACAGCGCAGACTGAAAGAACCTCATTGGTTTAAACTATGCTTTTGTTTCATTCAAGTCATATTAGACGCTTTGTAAGACAACTGGGTCTCAGTCCTCAAGTGCCCCGTCCTGCCACTCACATTATATTCTCATTTCCAAACAGTTTAACCATGTGCCGCCCCCAACACCCCCTAACCCTCCCCCCGGTTTACCCTCATCACTCTCACTCTTTGCTTTTAGCTTGTTGTCTTGACAGAGGATCGGAGCTGACAAACCGGGGCATCCGTTACTGTAGCTGGGCCTAATCTCTATAATGGCCCCACAGATACTGGACTGGTGGTGAGCAAACACACCTCACTGCACTGGGCAAATACAAACTACCAAAAGAGCCCAGGGGTAAACAGCCGGATCCGTGTCAGGTCCTCGGACTTCTCTGACCCGCTGCGCTTTGGTCCTGGCTTAGTTTTGGCTTAGTGGTGCTTTGGCCCTCGGAGGACTTCGAGGAAAGTCTAAGTTATGTCTTTTTCTTGAGTTCTCTTCAGTTGGACCTTGTTTAGACACGGCTAGTTCTGTTTGGATGTTGGTCTAATGTTTATAAGTGGTTTAGATCTATTTCAGACTCTAACCAGAATTCATTAGTACCTTGTTTTGTGAAAGTTTTATCCTGGAGCACTCTGGTTTGACTTTGAATTGGATCATTTTAGCTTGTTTATTGTTTTTATATTTTACCATGCGCCAGACTTTGAAAACTAAATTAATTGGATTTGTCCTGGGTATAGTATGGTACACTCTCTTGAAAAGTGATTATAGTAGCCTATCTCCTTTAATCACACTTAAGTCCTTGCTAAGCTGTGATTTAGAGCTGGTTAGTACCTGGTTAGTTAAGATTTAGGCTCATTTTAGCCCATTAATCCCCTTCACTTCCCTCTCTCTCTCCCCTCGACAGTCGCACTCCCCCTTGCTCGCTCGCTCCTTCTTCTGTTTCGGTACCAGCTGAGCAGGACCACGATTTGTGGGGAGCAGGGGGAGCTCGTTATCCTCATTAATTAATGACAAAAGCGATGTAATTGGCCATCCATAATCGTCCATGCGGAGATGGTGTGACAGGAGGGGCCGGGACCAGCCTCCTCTGCTGCAAGTGCAACTCATAAACACACACACACACAACGGTGGCATATTTCATCAAGTGTGTGTCCAGTGACGGAGGAGTTGATTGTAAATTAATATACTGTGGTTTGACGTGTAAAAATAAACTGCGCTGTGAGGGGAATATGAGATTTAGGGATAATGGACGTTGAATAAATTCAGGATTTAAACAAAAAAGCTTATTTGTTTAGTTAGTGGTAAACACTAGTCAAAATTCTATTAACACTCACAGACCTGTTATACTATATTCACATCAAAATGTATGAATTTGTCCTTGACCAATTAGTGACAATTTCAGATTTTTTTGTGTCTTTTGACAAAAAAAAAACTCCTACACATTGAAAATGTTTTCAAAGCACATCAAATGTATTATTTTAGGAAAATACCAAGCCGAAGAATGATTAGTCTGGCAGGTCTTATTATGTCTTATAGGACAGTCTATGTTTGGAAAATGCAAGTCTTCTCTCTAATCGATATCTAAGCATATGTTATTGTTATTGTAGTTATTGATTTTTCTCCTTATTCTTCTTCTTATTTTGTTTCTTTCTCTTAGATTGATCATTTATGCTTGGCTACAATTTTGAAAGGGTTTCGCCCCAAACTGTGGAAACTTTACTTGTATGAATTGGGTTAGGCAATAAGCTAAACTTCAGCCTAACCCAGGGGTCGGGAACCTTTTCAGCTAAAAGCGCCAAAAAAGTCACATGTATTAACATTTATTTCCGTGAGAGCCTTTCAATATTGTTTTTACTCTGAATACAACGAAATGTGTGAATTTTTAAACGAGAGTTAATAGCAATGTTGTTATACTGGAGTTATCCAATAGGGGTGTAACCATTTAGTTATGGAATAATAAATATTTATTATTAGGCAGGATTTATGATCTCTGTTTTTTAAGGATAAAATTGGTAATGCTTTCTAATTTTCCAAAGCTGCTTAATGATAAAATATGCCCCTGTCACAATACTAAACAAAATACAAATGCATGTGCTCCAAAGTGAACAGTGCACTTGTTAAGTTTCACTTTGCCACAGAGCAGCCTTTGGTATTTGGACTGTTCCTGGACAACTATGTTTTTATATGTTGGATTTTTTTTTACCGTGATTGGACAAAGCTCACGTGGAGAAGAAAGGTAACTTATGACCTATATTGGATTTTATGCATTTGGACCACAATATGCACTGCTCTGGATCTACAGCTGGATTGTTACACACACCTTCATAAACCCTACACGCCCACACTGATTTATTTTTTTTATCATGAAATGTAACCCCTATTACTCACTTTGTTGAGAAACGCCAGCTAAGACTTGTCTGTGAGCCACATGCAGTCATTAAAAGAGCCACATCTGGCTCCCCAATGAGTATGTATATTTATGAAAAAGCATGTTCACTCATTGACATAAGCTAACAGACATTGCTTTTGTAAATCATTTTTCTTTATTGCCTTCACTTATGTCTCAAAATGTGTCTGACCGAATAAACTAATCACTACTACTACTACAAATTACTAAATTGCAATTCATAAAAGCATGTTTTTTTGGGGGTTTTTTTTGCACCGGCTCCAAACTTTTCCTCCGCACCATATCCGAGCTCTGAACTTAAATCATTTTGTTCCTCTAATTCTTGTGACATTCAGATCCACTGGGCCCTGTCTGTCGCAACACGCTGTCCCCCTTCTTCCACTCCTCAATGAAAGACAAGATTAATGGCACTTCCTGTCGCTGACTATCTCGCGTGCGGTTAATTAAAACCATTGAAACATGCGCGTGGCCAAGGATCAGTGGCTCCTAATGACGAGCTTGTAGCCTGATTTGGGCCTCATTTTCTGCTTAATAAGGCCAGTTTAAAAAGTAATTTTAGAGGGATGTGACTCTTTTAAACCTGCTCATTATCAACGATAGCGACTCACTTAAGGACTTCAGGAAACGCTGTGTTTAATTAATATTGTATCGCGCGCGTGGATTAGCTGACAGGGCCAACTGTGGTGAGTGTGTGGTTGTGCGTGTGTGTGTGTGTGTGTGTGTGTGTGTGTGTGTGGAAGTGGGCAATGGGAGCTGAAATTGATGAAGAACTTTCAAGGGCACTGATTTCATTAAGCAGCTTCATTACAACCCAAATAACTCTTCATGTCATTTCAATGCTCCAACAGCACACACACACACACCCCTCACCCCCTACACACACTCACACACACGCACAACTCACGCAAGTGTACAGTCTTAAGTAAAGTGAGAACACAGGCAGACATTTCAATAAGCTGGTCGGTCTAATGGTGATAGCATTGCGTCTCAACTATTACGGGTTCAAGCACGTCACCGGAAAAAAGCGTGTTAAAAAACATTTCAATGGACTTACAAGAAAATTCTTATCACTAAATATACTCATGCCACATAAAATATAAAAAAAATACTATATTTGAAGAGTTCATTTGCAAAAACAGATAAGTGCCATTTACAAAAATCAACATTTGCTTGTGATTTTCCCTTTGTGTAGCTTTTTTTTGATGACCAGACCTATATTAGTGGATCAGACATATTAAGCTACTTGTTCTTTATCAAATTGATTCAACTTTAGTTTTACTTGTGTCACCTGTAGAGTTAGGTGATCAAAATCTAGAACAATTTGGTAAAGAATTCAAAACGGCAAAAATCAAAATCTGCTTTTGCAAAATCAAATGAACAAAATGTATTTGTCAGTCAAGGAATACGTTTACAGTCATTGCATGAAATCATTTTGCTGCATGTGTTTGTATTATAAATTTGTTATATCAATTTATAGAAATAAATTAATTTTTGATTTTTTGTCATGTTCATTGTGGTAATCTACCATATTTTACGGACTACAAGTCACACTTTTTCTCATAGTTTGGCTGGTCCCGCGACTTATACTCAGGTGCGACTTATATATTAATTAATATGTTACGTTAACATACCAGACGCCTGTTCAGTTTGGTGTTTATGCTTAAAGGAATAGGCCACCGTTTTTACATGCTGAGATATGTTCTTATATTGTAAGGCCAGTAATATGTCCACTGTCACACTAGGAGTGAAGATATTACTGCACAGACGTCGAAGTGCTCCTAGGGTGTTATTACGCCTTACAATATAGTACCACTTTTTATCAGCTTAGAAAATCAACATGTTTAATTTTGTGTAACTATATTTGGATCGTGTAACTACTCACGTAACGGTATTTAAACAGGGAAAACGTGGAAGAGCTTGGTGGCTTCTAACTTCACCCCCGTTTGATCCCATTTGAACATACTGGGAGAGGCTAAATGCTAACATCATCTTTTGTCTTTTTACGTGACTGAGGGCCATACAGGTACACATCAGCTCGTCTAAGCTCAGGTAAGAACATATGTCAGTATGTAAAACAGTGGCCTATTCCTTTAAGCTGAATAACCATCAATGTTATGTTAGCATACCGTACACCTATGCAGCATGTTGTGCTCTATTCTATTGTTATTATTATAACTTGCCTTTCAAGATGAAATGTCTGTTCTTTGTCTTGGATTTTGTAAAATAAATTACCCCCAAAAACTGCCACTTATAATCCAGTGCGACTTATATATGTTTTTTTTTCTTCTTTATGCATTTTTTGGCTAGTGCGACTCATACTCCGGAGCGACTTATAGTTCGGAAAATGTGGTATATTCCTGGTGTAGTCATGCTTGCTGTTTATTCTTTGTTATTCCTTTGTTGCCAACTAGAATTCCAGTTTTACTTGTATTTTAATACTAATAGAGATGTTTCAGTCAGTTTCAATGTTGCTTGTTTCTCAACGCCGTGACTTCCCTTTCTAATTTTTGTAGATCTGTTTTTCCATTACTTCTTACTTACCTGAGAGTACTGCACATACTTCATACTTATTTTCGATACCCACGGTTATGATCTTCACATTATTACAGATTCTGCTCAGGTATGGACAGTGGCCACTAACAAAGAGTGAAATAAAGGTTTTGTAGTAGTTAGTTTATTTCAGTCAGTATCTTAATTCAGACATGATAATTGACTACAAAGCATAAAACAATGACTGAAAGGGTTAACTTTTGGCTTAACACTTATTAAAGCCAAACCCTATTTCAACTACAAGCATAAGGCAATTTCAACAATCAGCAAGATGAGAACATAATAATTTGTGACGCTTACAAAGTATATACACAATGGTACACACCAAAAACATCATTCATATTCTCTGAAAAATGGCCATGAAAAAAATCAAACATTCTGCCAGGGTCTGCAAACTGGAGGTGGAGAAGAGCTCAATAAATGTGACTATTTGATGCTACCTTTAATACGAGCTAAGCCATGAACTGACCTGCACCAAAACCAGGTCTCCCCCTTAGGAATCTGTGCACTGTACTCCGTAACAAACTTCAAATTTGCACACGGATGGACACTTTTGATGTAGAATCCAGCATCAAGCGTATTTTTTCTAGTTGATTGTATCTATATTGTTGTCAAAGCCTGTAGTGTGCATGATCTTTGGAACAATAATGACAAAAATCACTCACATGGCTATTTTTTTACATAAAGAAAAAATATTGCTTGATCTTGACTGGAGTTACAAATGTCCTCCGGTCCGGTTCTTTGTTTGTGAATGCTGAATCCTACAACTCACATCCATAATAATCATGAGGAGGATGCTTGAGATGCTTCACACAGCCATGAAAACTGACAACTCTTTATTAGCATTTTCTCGGCGCGTATTTGCATTATGTATCATGTTTGTTGTTGTTTTTTCACTCGCATCTCGATTCACAGCTTTCTTTGTTTTCGCTCGTGAACATCTTTTCTCAGGGTCAATCAGTTTAAAGGCTCAAACTTTCACTGTCGCCGTCATAACCCTTGGAGCTTCAACGAACGAGGGTCTAAAGACTCTTACAGCCTCTTCATCCCATTGTACTAATCTCCTTAGCCCCAGACACCGCCGTTCAGCCTGGACAGAGCACAATGACGAGGGCTTTAAATGCCCAGTAAGCTGCAACTTTATGATTTTACCCGATTTCACAGATTACCACAGACGACTTGAGATGTGAGATAAGTGTGTCACGGTCACGCCGAAAGGTAGAAAGACGTTAGATACCAGGGTTTCCGCGGGGCATTAAAAGCATTAAAAGTCATTCAATGAAAAATAAGGCCTTAAATGTCATTAAAAAGCATTACATTTTAATTCAAACTGGCATTAAATCTAAATTTCTTTAAAAATAATGAAATTGCTAGAATCATTTTACTGCAGAAGTTTGTCAAAAATGCAAAAATTAGGGTCTAAAATACATTCAATTGCAGTTTTTGAAGAAATTTTACACGAGTTCTGTTCAACAATTAACCGTTGTATAAAATTTTATACTAAATATGAAAATTCATCTTTGGTGGAATATTTGCACATTTTAAGAAATGAAATACGCATAGAATTGTTGCATTTATGGCATTGAAAAGCATTACATTTGACTTGCTGTTTGGGTTCAAAACTTAATAAATCAGGCTAAGGATTATATTTTGAAAGATCCCTCTGTACAAACCTTAAGGGCATTGTTAAGTACAAGACTGGAAAGTTTGGAGTCTGTAGGAGCGACTAAAGGGGAGATGTTGTCGCCACATTGTGAGAAAAATGTATTTTGAGAAAATGGTCATTGAAGTTATAATTTCGCATATAGTTCTTAGATGAAATGTGCAATAAATACGCTCCTTATTGTAAAGATTAGACCATTTATTTGTTTCCACATGAAAGTTGATGAGTTATGCTTGTAATGTCTCCCCGTACATGTAAGCATTTCACCCCCTTTCGTCCTGAACTATCCTCTTAGCAAAAGTAGGTTAGAAGTGAGTACTCCTTTGTCATTGTTCAGCATTACTGTTTTCTGAAATCTTCTTTAATTTCTACTCAAGTAAAAGAACATTATGGAACTCACTCATTATTGAATTATTTTAAAGGCCTTATACCTGATTTTCTTTGTGTTTGCTTTCATTGTTTGTACATTTTAAATCCAAACTCATTAATAACTTTCCTCACACATTTCAGGGTAAACTTTCAGGGTCACCTTTTAGGAATCCTGTCACAATAATGCTAGCAAGAACTAGTTCTTCGATGAAAAATGAAGCTAAAACAACTAAAACATAACTTTATGCACAGTGTCTTTTCACAAATGTGTAGATCTTTACAATTTACTGAAGGATGCGAAAAACAATTTGATTCCATTTCTAAGAACAAAACCAGGCTATTTCCTTAACCTGGATGTGGTAGTTTAGTCAATCAGTTGTGGTTGTACTGAAGTAGTACTTATTGTAGCAATAGCAGCAAAAATGCAGATGAAGTAAATTGTAGTTGTTCATGCTGTATACTGTATGTTTGTTTTACACCAATGCCCATTTATGTTAAAAATGAATTGAATGGGCCATTCCAAAAGAAAAAAATCAAGATATTGCAGTTTAACAGGCCCCGGTCCGGCTGAAAGCAAACCCTTTCCACATTGGAGGGAACAGATAAATTGGGTTAGAGCCATGTACAGTCTAATCTCTGCACTGGGACCTGCTTACATTATTTCGGGCTTGTCCTGCTGATAGTATTCACAGAGTACAACCTCCTATCAGGTAAGATCACTTTGGAAGGATTAGCAGGAATCAGAGGGCTTTGGTTCTGTTTTGTGGAGGGATAATTCCACATACATTTGGACACTAATATGGAAATGGAATTGAGTGTTTTTTTTTTTCCAAAGGTTTCTTCAGGACACATTTGGTGATTGAAAGGACGACCATTTCCAAGACCTCTGTTGAGGCATTAGACATAAACAATTCTAATTCTGAGGTAAATTCTCATCCATTAAGCCAAAATTTGCTCTCTGACAATAATGGACCCAAATATATCTTACATGGTCCAATTTAATAACAAGTACAACACTCACTTTCATCTTAAAACGTGTGGGAAATCTCACAGCATCGGCACACAAGCTGCTCAATTGTTCCACTGACAGGCTTTTTACAGCAGTTATTTGGTTTTTATTTCTTAGGAAAGTGAAATGATCAAACAGTGGAAAAGTACAACAGGATAATACAAGCATGCACATTCTTAACGGTCTCCTGGCAGGGGCTAGTTAGGCACAAATAGCACAGAGAGATCCAACCATTCATTCCCATAGTCGGTATATATAGGTTAAAAACATAAAAACACCTTGATACAGTATTTACGTACTGTTTATTTAGGTTAAATCCCACAATGAACACAGCAGTGGATACTACAGGTACTCCTAATCCCCCGCATTCTGATTTTGTTATTCTCGTTTGGCAAATAAGAGGATAATATCACCGGATATGATCCCTGAGCCAGTTATTGTTCTCAATTGTTTTGGCCATACAACAGAAAAACACCTTTGTTTTTTGGCACGGTGGTGTTTTTGTTTGAACCAAAATAGCAAAACATCTACGGCTAAAAATAAAGCTTTGTTAATAAAATGGCATCCAATTAGGGAGGCAATTAGCCTACTGTCAATAAATCATTCATTATCAGCGAGCGGCTAACCTTGCTCTGTGCCACCGCAGAAAAACCCCTGGTCTCAAGGTTGATGTGGTCAGGCCAGAGACAGGTGCCCATCATTCTCCTGCCCCTCTCCGGGTCATTAGTGTTTCTCAATATGTGTTTGTCATTTACAGCTTTAATTACACAGGGCTGTTAATGGACAAGATGACTTTGAGACACGAACAAAACTGAGCTGTGGGAGAGCGTTCATCTTGACATGTTTTAATATAGTTTTTGTGTTAGTCTTGTGACCAAAATGTGATTTAATTTAGTTATATGAATAGAATAGAATAGAATAGAAAAAACTTTATTGTCTACCAAGCGCAATGCATGGCAGAAATTTGTCTTTGGCTTACTACATCCCAGTCACACAATGCAAATACACAAGTCAATAAGATAAAAATATATAATATAAAATCAGTTCATTGCAGACACAACAGCGGATTATCCTCTTCAGAGGAGGAGTGGAACAGACTGAGCGACATTGGGGGTTACAACTTATTTAGCTCTTCTGTAACTTCTGTACAGGTTTTTCTTGGCACAAGGAAGCCTTTCAGTAATTCAGCTTGAGTCTGATTTAGTTGACTAGTAATTTCAAATGTACATGTCTATTGAAACATAATTAATGATATTCTCTGCTTCATGGAGCTTCTCGCACATGAACAAAGTACAGACTTGTTCTTTGGCAGTGAATTTAAATGATATGAGACTCTTTCAAAGTGTCACTGAAGTTCACATGTCTTAGTCCCTGTCTTTTTTTGTTGACAAAAATGGTAAATGATCTCAACTTATACAGCATTTTTCCACCTATATTAGGCACTCAGAGCGCTTTACAGCAAGGAACCACTCACCCATTCACACTCTCATCCATACACCGATCTACACAGACACTGGAGGCAAGGTGGGTGAAGTGTCTTGCCCAAGGACACTAGACAGTGTGCACCTGCGCCACTGTCGCCCCAGTGAAGGAGCAGTACTCCAAGCTCATACCTGTTGATTGAAGTGTGCACCCTATCTCTAAGGGAGTGCGGAAGAACGTCACTCCCAGCATGCACTGTATCCAGAATCTTGTGCTTTTGGTTTTGACCTGAATCTCATGACCATATACAGGCAAGGCAGCTTTATTTACAGGGCACATTTCATACCACAGCAACTCAATAAACTAATAAAAAATATACAGTAAAAAACAACAATAAAAGATTAAGAGCAGCAATAAAAATGAAAATATTAAAAAGATGCAATAAAAGTGCATTAAAATGAATTCACCTTCCCATAAGCACGACCAAACGTTTTCAGCCTGGTTTTAAACATTGCTACATGAGATGCTTGTCTCACAGGCATCTCCAGACTTCCAGACCACAGATGAGAGTAGGAGCGGGGCTTGATGGTCAGTATAATAATATGGGTAAACAGAGGTTTCAAACATGACAAACATGAGACACGTGACAGATGTGCATGCAGAAACCATATGCTTCCAATATCACATATCAGTTATTCATATTAGATATCAGTTGTTTACATTGGTTAGGCTTGACTAAAAGTAATGAATGAACCGCTGTCAAGGCTAGAAAATAGGTCAAAGTACGCAGAAAGCTTGTCACCGGAGGAGCGGCCACTTATTTAACGGAAACTCACTTTAAGTACAGGCGAACGATTGTGGGACCCATGCAGAATATGTATAATAATAATATAAATACTGGAAAGGTTAGTTTGGAGGAGTGCAGAGTCATGTAGGACCTGCACCACAAGTATGCAAGATAAATCTAACAGCTAAGACATTTTGTTTTTGGCATGTAACAAGTAACAACATTCAAAGGACACACAAGTCACATATTATAATACTAATAATGACTATCACTCGTATTGTGCTTTTCAAGCCTGATTACCAAGTTTCTAAATATATGAATGCAGCTCTCTGTACAGGGTGGTTTACGATAAGGCTTAAAGGAATAGGCCACTATTTTACATACTGAGATATGTTCTTACCTGAGCTTAGACGAGTTGATGCGTACCCGGCTTGGCAAAGCTTGTACAATGCAGTATTCCAGTTGTTTTGCGGCCAGTCTGAGTGCACATACACCTAAATTAGTACGCACACGTCACATGAAATGGGTCTTTTTTGGGGTCATTACTATCAAGACAGTTGCTAATTAGAGTGTGCATTCTAGAAAATAGCGAAAAGCTATATTTGTGGCTATGTTGTACCTATTCTACAATTTGAACATGTATTACAGTATTAGGGCCCAAAATCTGAGCTGATATGAGTTGCTGATCCACTTTTGTGCATGCATGAGAAAGCACTTCTAAATGACCCCCTAAGTGGCTAGTAACATGAGAAAAACTAGCCACAGTGGCCAGTGAGGAATAAAGTTATTATCAAACTCTGATGTTAATTGAAGAATATTAGCAGCAGCTGCAATACCTCGTAAAAGCAATAACATAAGCACATAGGAAGCAGCAGTAGCTTTTGTTAGCACCACACAGCAGTAATGGTGGACGAGGTACAGCTCTGTTAATGGAGGAAGTGACTTTGGGACCTGCATGACAATCAGCGGGACTACAATATGTTTCTGTAAGAGTTCAGGAGGAGGTTTGGGATGGGTGTGAGGCACACGGGTGAAGGCAGGGTCAGATTGGTATTATTTATGAATGGTTGGCTGAGTGTGCTGCTGCCTCATGTGTGTTTGTGTTGTGTCGGTGTGTATTATGTGTGTTAATGGGGTCCCGTGGTGTGCGCTGGTCTGTCCAGGTCGCCTGCCGTCCTCTCTGCGGTGTTAAGGATTATCCCAGGAAGTGAAGTGGAGCAGCGGTAATATGAGGTGTGCCTGCTACTGTAAGCTATTGGCGTCTCTTACCCTAAAGACTATATGACAACTCTGGTTACAGATGAAGTACATACAAAATCATGTCAAGATTGAGTTGATAACATCTAAACGCACATACTGCCACTATCCTCGTGATCCACAATGTCTTTCCCCCCAAGATCAATCAAACTTTATTTATAAAGCACTTGTCATACATTTGGGGCGACAGTGGCGCAGATGGTAGAGCGGGTCGTCTCATGATCAGAAGGTCGAGGTTTGAATCCAAGCTCATGCATGTGCACACTGTCATTGTGTCCTTGGGCAAGACACTTCGCGCTCTTTGCCTAGCGCTTTGAGTACCTTCTCTAGGTAGAAAAGCGCTATGTAAAAATAGTAAAAAATAAAATAAATAAATACAAGTGTAACTCAAAGTGTTTAAAGCTTAAAAACAAATGCCTGGATCAGAGGTTACATTAACTGAATATTCTCTGTTAGTGACAAGTTTGAAGGCTGTCCTTGAAAATCATGCCTTTGTCATCCTTTGAGACGGCAATTATTGCAAAATCTCTTGTGGTGAATTCAGTTTTGATTCTGGGGCCGTGGTTTGACGATTATCTTCAGAAGTGATAAAACTATTGTCAGCAAATGATACTTCCAAACTGTTATTATACATCGGTGTACTCCTTTATTACATTTCAGCTTCATAAAACACTGGAGACTCAAGACAAAAGATAAACCCTCAGTCTTTGGGGTTTGGTTTATGCAGTATTTGAAATTGCGATGTTGATTCGATTGTGGTTAATTGTGCAGCCCTATTTTATGCATAACACATTTTCTCCTAAGACATGAGATTTAAAAAAAAAAAAAAAAAATAGAAAGATTGAAATTTAAGTTTTAAGTAAGTTTAGGTTTATGTTATTAAGAA
>OMNZ01061664.1:9249-32136 GCA_900303255.1 Lesueurigobius sanzi | reverse complement strand
CTAAAATGTCGATCAATTTCGTCTTCGTCCCAATGAATGACTCCTATTTTAGTTTTCGTTTCGTTTTCGTGCCCAAAAATATATTCGTGACGAAAAATATGACGATAATATTTCGTCAACGAAATTAACACTGCCAGAAACCCCCCAAAAATTGATCCTGGGGCGTCATAAAGGCCGCTGTGATGAAAAGAAAAGGTGCCATGCTAATCACCCATAGCCACTGGGTCACTAAAGGGTTAAATACAGACTAGAAGTCACAAAGCCCTTTCCACACCCCGTCAATATGGGATGTTTCTGCTGCCGGTACATTGGTGAAGGGATAAAGCTTTACCAAAGACCATAAGGTAATAAAAGCACTTCCTGGATATGACCTTTTCATGAGCTGCAGCTGTGGTGCTAAAAATAGCCTTGGACATTCAAAGATTACTCAAACCTAAATTACGGCGATATTTTCTATGAGGGAACAACATTTTAACATGCTTAAGCGCACGCATCTGGTGCTTGTCAGATGGCAGAGTGGACCACCATAGAAATGCATTGCTCTCATTCAGACGCCTGTGGTACTGAATGATAAAAACTGCTGCATTTATGATAAACCATGATTGCAAAAGAAATGCAATATCTACAAGAAAATAACAACATGGACAACTTGGAAAACATGGAATGATGGAAATCACAAATGATATTGATATAGATAAGATGTAAAAGGTAAATATTTGTACATTCAAAGTGCAGTTTTTACCTGATTGTACCATGTACCAGATTATGAACAGTATTTATTCACTATTTCCTGACTTGTGTTTTAAATATTATATCATATTGGCCATGACAACAACATACTTCTATTTAACATTCAGAAATAGCTCCAACAAGAGTAACTGAAAGGCTTGAGTTTCTAATAACTGTAAATTTCTCTCAACAAACCTCCAAAACGAAGGATCCTTAATCTTCCAGCTTGGACATGCCCCTATGCGTTACCCCAACCAGACTTCACGGCAAAAATGAACTCAATAAATCACTACAAACTAATAAGTGTTAAAGAATAACATATTTCATAGCATGTCCAGAGAGCTTTTAAGTAATAACAGCGGGATGGAGAGTAAGCCGCTCCCAGAATTTAAAAAAAGCCCTCGATTTGAACTATATGGCCAGTCAATAATATTTTCTTAAAAAAGGCCTGGGGGAGACTTTTTGAAACTCAATGTATTATGCGTTTTACTTGCCTTGTAATAAAAGACGTCCCTTGGTAATGCGTGTAGGCGAAGTTAAGTGGGTTAAGATTCATTTTCTTTGTCATCGGTGGAAATAAAGTCACGCGGAACAAATGGCCGTCTTCCTGCGTGTCTGTTAGGAGCGCGGTAAATCATCCGCGCCTGGTTAATACATCGGGTCAGAGTGGGAAATATCAATTATATACACGCTAACATTTGGAGAAAGTTTAAAAGGGCAGTGCGGGGTTAGGCTGAAGGATGAAGGTTGTAGAAAGTCATGGAAATATTATTTTGTTCCTTGGACACTTCTTACATTCTTGAATATGCAGTGACTGTGACAAAAAACAATACAATTATAGAGCATTTTTATCAATTGTGAGCTTACAAGGTAGTTTTTTTCATGTATTAGCATTAGTGTGAAAGTGACCCTAAAAAGTGACCCTGAAAGTTAGAACTTATGCCGGAGAAGAACTAGGATGTTAGAAATGAGTTTGGGCCACAACTAACACTGCCCTCTTTCACTGAAATTGGAAAAAACGAAAAAGAAATCAAGTGCAGGGTCTTTAAAGTGAGCATATTCATAACTGAGACTTGGCAATGATTACCTTAGTATTGATCTTTTACGTTTTAAAATGTAACAGAAAGAAACAGAGGAGAAACTGGGCTGGTCAGGATTTTGTAATGGCCTGGAGCTCCCTCTGCAAGAAGTAGTGGGAATGGCATGTAATAAAACAATGAAGCCTTCACTAAAATCCAGGAAATACCAATTGAAGAGCTTCAGTGGTAGAAAAAGAAACAACCAAAGTGTACACTGCATGAATTAAACAACATACTATTCCAGGTGTGTTTTCAATGAGGGAACAACATTGCAACATGGTTCAAATCTAAAAAAGTCTCCTGTAAGACTAGGCCTGAGAACCGTTCAAACATATTTCTTCAGATACACAATTTCATCATCATCTTCTACCTCTTCCAAAGTGGATAGAACACCCTACAATACATACCCAGAAATACACTACATACTCAGTGTAAGACAATGGAACTCAAATCCCTCCTTGTCTTTCTCAAACTATTTTATTCCTGCCGTGGGGGCCCAATGGGGGGACTGACCTTTCCGCTGCTGTGCTGATGGGAGTAAACAAAAAAACAAACATGAAAAAATGCCCAGCACAAAGTCGCAGGATTACCATGACAATTGGCTGTCAAGATGGATGCATGAGAGCGGACTCCTGAAGTATTTTAAACAAACAGCAATACCAAACGGACCACTCACCCGCTGACACTCTCATTCATACCCCGGTGTACGCAGACGCTGGAGGCTGAATGTGGTCAAGTGTCTTGCAACATTAGATGGAAATACATCTTTGGACATTGCAGAAGCTTCTTTAAACTATGCCACGGCGAATGGTGCTGTGATCAAAGCTAAAGGCGCTCCAATGTGAGTCTGACTTTTTTTTTTTTTCTGGCAACTTTTCCTTTGGCCGGGCAGTGTACTATATTTGGACATTTGCTAATACTCCACCACACAGAGGAATGAGGGGTTGATATTTCAAAGCAAATGGGACACAACGGGCCAGTTTTGAGCAATAAATTGTTGAACCATTTCAGCCAAAACTGCAGCTGAATATGTTTTGGAACTAAATTTTAGTACTTCGGACACACTTAGTAGCAAAAATACTTGAGCAAAGTCATTATTTTCAAGATATTTAGATTTAATGCCAGTTTGAATCCAGTCTAATGCTTTTTTTATGTCCAGCAGAAAGTCAGAATTTTCTGGAAAACACAATTACCAGTGTAGCTCTCCTTCAAGTTTTTCTTCTATTTTTACCGTGTTTTAACTAAGCTAGATTATTGTTCCCATGGAGAAAAAAAATTCTCTGCATTTGACTAACCAAGTACTGCTGAGCCCCTGTCAAGAGCAAACAAGGAGATGATGCTAACTTCACCCAGACGGGGCTCTACACGGTCGGTCAAGCTCACGACTGTCCCGCTGTGAGCCGAGAGCACTTCCCAGTCAGAACAGGGAGGGAAAAGTATGTTAAAACTTCGCAGAACAATTCCATATGTACAGCAGGAAGAGAACTGCTTGACTGCTCCGTGTTGGGTAAAGTCTGTCCTCGGATCGGACTGAATGAGCCTGTTAGAGAGGATGAGGAGGATGAGGAGGTTGGGGTCTGCACAGGTCACTGCTCCCCGCCTCCTGCTCCACAGACACACTGGGAAAAGTCACATGAGTTTGAGCTACAGTATGTTTGGGCCAGAGCAAAGTGTGTGAACATTGAGCCGTTTCTCTCATTTCATCAAAATCCAAACACTTGTTATGTGCTTGTGCTCACAACTGCAAGAGTAACTTCAATCAAACCAAAATCACCAAGGATGCATGCAAAGTATAGGATCGCTCGCCGAATCAGTTGTGTCAGCAATCTGGTGCTCTTCAGGGTCCCAGTGGGCTAAGAGTTACTGACAATGAGAAAAAAGTGAAATCCAAGGCCCTCAGGTATAATGCTGCTCATGTATTTTTTATACACTAGAATATTAATCTTGTTTTAAGTAGTTTCGACTAGATTAGATATATTTCCTACTGTCATTATGTGATGACTGTGATTGTTTGGCTTATTTCATGACATTTCTGACAAATTTTAAGGCAATCTGGCTTGAAATAAGAAAATAAAACTGCAAATAGGACAAGAATAATTTTCTTTGTAATAAATGTACTTGAAATAAGAAGTAATATATTAAAACAAACACCTCAGATCAAGTGAAATAGGTCAAATTAGCCACTGAATCTTAACTAGCCAAAAAAAACTTACAGTTGCAGTGTTAAAAGAAGTCTGCATGGAGGTTTCTTATATATAAAATTAACCTGTTCTGTAACGCTTATGGTTATGTGCTGTGTACAGATGCCAGCGTTTCACTGTCTATCCGGAGAGCATCCTCATGGCAGTTTTTTGAGACGACGCTAGTCATGATAAAGAGGCTGAGACGGAGCCCAGGGCAGAACAATATACAGGTTATGTAAGCGGTGATGTAAGTCGGGTTGCTGAGACTGAAACTGGCAACAAAAAGTTGTTTTTCTTTAGGTGAGAATAGGTTGGACCAAAACAAGCTGACGAAGCTCTTAACCAGTCAGAAAGGAGAATGAGGGCCACACCTGGGGAAGTAGGACATAGTCCTACTTCTCCAATCCACAAGTCATAATTCGTGTTAGTGCAGGCCTCTCATTAAGAGCAGTGAGTGAATTCTGGAGGTTCTTAGCTTTCAAATGAGGAATATGCAGCAGAACAATCAAAGATAATTCATATTTTTTTTTAAATACCACTAAATGTGCATCCTACAAACTTTTGAAGCTGTAATACCCTTTAATATGTTTACAATGTATGATATAAATCTTGATTCTTGAAGTCTAATCACAATTGCAATACTATGCGTTACAAGAAACAACATAAAAGTGAACCAACAGAGCACACAATGTAAAGAAAAATTGTTTGACTGTACTCCTTTTTGGCTAAATCCTACAATTTCACTTCCCACCCACAAGCTGCCTCCTGCCAAACAAGAAGCGAACATTGCGACTCTCCCCTGGTAATTACTGTCTGTTTTAAAGCGCTGACTCCGTTCAGGTGGAAAGGTGGCAGCCCAAACACACCAAATCCCATGTCCCTATAGAAAACCACAGTCCCATTCCCCCCTAACAGGCGTCCGATCATGTTACCGTGCCAACCCTGAGAGTGCCAAGCTGCTGAGTGGGCACAGACCCCACTCCCAGCTCATTCATTATTGAGGCTGACATAATTGGTGGGGCATCTCTTCCACCAATATCTGAACTCTGTGTAAAAAGGCCTTAATAATTCAACAAAGAGGTGGCGATTGATGAGGTGAGGTCATTGTCCCAGAGGCGGAGGGGCGGGGTGCTCAAGTCCAGTCAGCGCTATGACAAGGCACTGCATTGCATCACAGTAGCAACTAAAAAAAAGAATCAATGATGTTATAATGAATATTCTTGCAATGTTTTCAATTGGACTTTTTGGATACACTCAGCACTGCTATTTTGCGTTTTACCATTTCAAATGATGGTCTATGAAAGGATAAGACAGTATTGACAGTATTTTCGTGTGTGACTTATTTTTGATCATTCTTGATGTCTGATATTGATTTGTTTTTGTCCATACCGACCTTTGAGATGACTTCTGTTATGATATTGGGCGTTACAAAAATAAATTGATTGATTGATTGATTGACTGAGGGACAGCTGGTTTTCACAATCGCCTGGCGCTCCCTCTACAGGAAGCAGTGGGAATAAAAAAAAAAAAAAATGCTTTCAGTTTCTGCAAATGGCATGCTAACAAATCCATGGTAGAACTGCTTAGATCGGGTACGGTGATGGATTCTGACCACTGAAAACATTGCGAATTTGATAATTTTTGCTAGGGTTTTTTTTGTCAGCAATTTGTGTTAAAAAAAAAAAAACATGAAAGGAAAAATGCAAGCATCATTTACACATCATTAGGCTTTACACATAAAGGCTTAAAAGTAAGCTTAAGTATGAAACTTGGGAACGTCTACCCCTTTCACTTATCTTATCTTTTCTTGACAACCATTAATTACTTTACAGACATTGAATGCATGTTAATCAGGAAAACAGACTTTGCAAAAGAGAACACAGCAACAAACGTCTATCTAAAAAAGTGGAACCAAAACAAGTTTCCAACAAATTTACTCTGTTTATTTTATGATCTTAGAGATGTCCTTCGTGTCTACTTAAAGTAATCAAGTAATTAAGGCATTTAAGATAAAGAAATTACACTTTATAGTCTTGTATCTGAATAAAAGAACCTCATAACACTATATTTCAGATTTGGTCAGGAAATCACTAAAAGCTTGCCTCATTCTGCCGCCTCCCGTCACATCCTCATTACTGAAAACATGACAATCTTCGTATCCTCGTAACAATGCTACTGTATATCATCTAAATATGGTCATTTCCTTTGTGGAAGATACCAACCATCAAAGTACATCACAAAATTTTACAACCCATTTTCTTCGAGCTACATTTCTAGTTTTAAACCCGACCAAAAAAAAACATTTTCAAAAGGTTGTTTGTTTTAAGAACTAGTTTAAAGGGTAACTAAATGGACGTGCCAGAGCCTTACTCCACCCACAAACAAAATCCAAACACCGCTGAGATATGGGCATGCTCGGAGGCTTTGGGGTGAGGTGCAGGGGGGTGAGTGTGGGCAGGTGTAGCGTATTATGTATAATGAGGAGGACACGGTGCTGCACGTGTTTAGTTAGGGGCAAGGCATTGTGGGAGATGTAGGCCATTTCCTATACTTACTGCTAGCCTACACATTACAGCACACTCAGTTCAAACGTATAATTTAGAGGCAATATGTCATCTTGCTAACTTAATAGGAGCGTTTGTTGTGATATAAATGTACGATCTGTGGCTGAAACATGGATGATAATGGACGTGCAGCTTTGTCGCCCCCTAGTGTGCAATCTGTAGATTTATTCTAACTCCTCGTGTGCGTGTTTGTGAAGTAAAAAAAAAACTCGAACTTGCTACGGGGCGTGTGCGAGACTGACGTTCCATTGGAGCAGAATCACTGACGTAAGCAGACCTTGGCCTACGTAGGCAGGACTGTTGGGGCAAACTGAGCCGGAGCTTTTAAATTCACATGCGTTGTCGTCGTTCAAACTCAAGAGGGAGCAACAATGACGTTTTTTAGCACTAAATTAAGATTTCTACTAATATGCACTGCCATGTCAAAATAGTGACAAGGACCTGTAGCCAGCTTTATGAGACACCAACTTTTAGCGATTCTCAGCTAAAAAAAAGTTGACGGGGTTTAGTGCCTCTTCAATCAAAAATACAACAAAATATAAAAAATTCTTTTGAAGCAATTATTTCAAACAAATCGGTCAATAAAGTAAAACAATCCACTTATACCTTGCCCAATCGGTACACTGCAAAAAGTGATATCTTGGATGAATTGAGAATATTTGACCTCATTTTGACTTGCCAAGTGAAATTATCTGCCAATCAAACATGTATTTTTGCACTTAAATTAAGAAAAAAAAACTTCTGCACTAAGAATGTGATAATAAATCTAATTCTACTTGAATTTAAGCGCTTTTTCTTATATTAAGTGCAAAAATACTTGTTCCATTGGTAGATGATTTTATTAGGCAAGTCTATCTTATCAAGACATTGTATTTTGCAGTGTCATTTAGATTTTCGGCAAAAATTTGGACAATGTCATGTTTTTTCAACAACTCAACTAAACCCAGGATATAGAAATCAAAAATAAATGTGTAAAAACTTTTGCCATATATTGTGGCTTTTTGCAACGTTAATATTGCAATAACGTTTTTTTTGTGAAATATCGTGTAGCCCTATAACACTATTACCATGTTTGACCTTTTCGGCGCCATCTAGACTGGTTATTTTATTTGCCCCTCCATTGGCGGCCGTTGCGATCATTAATCAACTGTGTGAGTAAATAGGGGTTGGATTTCCATACATTACATGGCCGAGGCGTGCATGTGATTACTGGTTAGGCAGATTGCGAGGCAGGATTGATTGCGTTTTTATTGTGGGGATAATAATGGCTGACGCGCGGCCGGCTGACTCCCTCACAGTGGCTGATTAATTTGAATATTAACGCGCTCTTATTGGGGACTATTGTGCGGCGTCAGGAAAATGGTACTTTGACAGGATAAGTGGTGACATTTATGAAGGGTGAATTATGGTGTATATAATGGCGTCTGTACTGGTGGTAACTATTGGAGAAAAGGCTATAAAAGGCAGATTCTCGGATGTTATTCCCAGCACATTAGCTTTAGCTTTGAGAGGACTTTAAGCACATTCTCTGCGTCTGTTCTATTGATACAAGTGCTTTCCAGACTGGCAGGGATTGGAGTGGGTGGTGGACAGTTTTGAAGGTTGTAAGAGTTCGTCAATAGGGGCAAAGGACTTAAAGAGTTGGCCGATGTAAGCGCCGCAGGATGTGGATACCGCTTTGAAGACGTGAGAGTCTGGATTAGGCTTCTGTAGAACTGTAAAAGTCAGGAAGAAACTTTTATTCTTTGTAGAAAAAGGACACAAAACTTGGTATTTGTAAGTTGCAAAGTTTAGGTGAGGGGGGCAGGACATGCCATTACGCAATAGCTGTATCACAAGTAGCCACAGTTAGAGATGGACCGATCCGGCTTTTTTGCTTCCGGTATAATACCTACTTTTTCAAAAAACTAGGTTTGTAGATGTTGTTGAAAGTGGTTTGCGGTGAGTGAAAAAGTGACTGGTCCTTGTTAAATGAATACAGACGACGAACATAAAGTGATCTGATCATGAATGCATTATAAATATGTTTTATTAGTGATTCTGTAACATCATTTCTCAAACTAAAGTAAAGTACACACGGAGACCTTCAACAGTGGACAATATTATTTCACTACTTCAGGTGTGACTCAGTGGTTGAAGCTAGCCTTGGCATACTGCTACTAACAAGCTCTATGCACACGAGTGACATGTGACTTCCGACAGCCACTGCTCTTCCTCTCTCGTTATTTCCCTATGCGGGATTAGCAGTGTCTCGTCCAAATAAATAAAAAGCTCTGGATTACATGGAGGCAGTGAGTTCCTGATGGACTGTCACTGTAACGTGTTAAAAACATCACTTCACGAAAGGAAACTTCCATGTTCATCACATGTTTTTGTCTCCAAGCTATTGGCTAACACCAAATAAAAATGTAAAAAGCTCAATATTTTTTTACGAGCTGCTTAAAAAATGATTGGCCTGTCTTCAGTATAAATATTATTTAGTTGTTTAAATGTTATGTCATTGTTTTTTAATGCTAGTCTTTACCTTGGAGATGAAAAGTTCTTTCTTCATGAACACAGATGTTTCCTCCAGTCAAGTCTTTACATTTTCAAAAAAAATTTTTAAAGCACTTAAAATGACTGCAGACATATTGCACTTTTGACCTGGGGGAGTCTGAGAGTCCTGCAGTTTTTGTTTGTTTTACTTCAGCTGGTCCTTTAGCTGTCTAGCTGCAATTTGTGCTTTTAGAATACATTTTTAAAATGATTTTGTGGCTCATCAGCTCTTTTTTGCGACACTCTTTCTTCTTTTCCGCCTTTCTCTTCTATGCACCGCTTTCAAACTTTTTCTTCCCCGACTTTTCTGTCTCGCTGTACGAGTCGCCGTCCAGAACTGTTATAAGTTAATAGACACGCACATAAGTTACACCTGAAGTTTCTCTGCACTTGGATTGGCTAGAATTTGTATTAGGTAGGTAAAACAAACAATTTATAGTATAATATGGAATTCAATGATATCGGATCGGGTCTACTACAGAAATCTGTCAGGATCAGGCAGAGAAAAGGCGGTATGGCCATAAGACAGTGTCAGTGCCCTCTGCTGGACAGGTGTGGAATTCCTTCCATTAAAAAAATCTTGGCTGCCCCCTAGTGGCTGGATTGAGCATTTTAATTATTTCTTTAAAATTCCGTAACTCCTGACAGGAATGGGCTAGAGACTTACTTGTTTTTTTTTTGCCCAGCCCTACATCTGCGTGAGGTTTTTAACACGTTGCTTGTGACAGTCCATCAGTAACTCACTGCCTCCATGTAATCCAGAGCTTTTTATAGGTTAAGAGTTTTCAAATGACATACAGCATATCCATATTCATTTAGAATTGAGTTAAGTATCGGTTCAATTATCGGATATTTGGAATGGATATCCAATATTGTAGTTTTTCTTCGATATCTGACACGACCAGTATCGGTGCATCCCCAGCCACAATATATCGCTTCAGTCTAACAGAGATTTACATATTTTTGCTATCACAGCTTAAAGCAAAGAAAAAAAATAGTGAAAAAATAGTGACAATAAAACCAGAAAAGTTGAGTCTTAGTAGTGATTTAGTTTCATTTTGGTCCTAATTTAATAGTAGTTTGATGATGAGAAAAAAATGCTTGTGATTTTTGCTTAAATTTACTGGAACGTACTGCGTGAAATACTGATATTTCAACAGTTATCAAATATTGCAATTGCATATTACGCAGCCAAAGTTTACAATGTTACATTCAATCATTTCCCTTTGTGTATTTCTTTTGAGCAAGTATGACGTGTGCAAAACAGACAGAGAACCACAAGAGAATAGCTGTACAGTTAGGTCTGGAATAGACTTGCAGAAGGCCACACAACAACGAACACTTTGAAGCTGGAAATGGAGTGGGAAGAAGCGGAACTTATTCAATCACATCCACAGTCTATCAAAGAAATACATTCATTATTATGTTTTTAAAACACAGTATATAATCATGGTTGGTTTAGTCTTGTTGAAGCGTACAATGGGTGCTGTATCAGTTGAAATTAGTCATAATTCAATGCAGTATGCTATGCTAACTTGGATAATGGATCATGTCCAGATATCAGCAAAATACATCTATGAAACATGTTCTTATGCATTTCAAGAACACCTCACAAAAGGCCAAGGTCCATTTTATAAGTACTATTTATCACAAAATATATAACAATATAGATTCATTCACATCTCTAGACATGGTGTGGTCAACAACTGAATTAATCTTGAATTCTGTCTCACACTTTGCTGTTATTCACATTCCACGGTTTTCTTACTCTTTGACTACCTACCATAAAGAAAAATCTTATTTCAATCCTCAAAAAATAAATGCAGTACCAATCCACAGTTGTATGAGAGTTTGCCTTATAACCTGTTGTTCCCCTGATGCTGCTGTCAGCCCAACCGTGAGTCCACAGTGCCCCCTACTGCTCCAGAGCTGTAACTGCTGCTCCACTGTGTACAGACACAAGGCCAGGAAAGGACCATTTAACTGCCCCTAAATGAAAACTACACAGCTAGAAAACGCATGAAAGGTCAGCAGTATTTGAAAGTGTGCTTAGTGGTAGTGATTAGAATATTTAAATTGCCTTAACAGTACTATTATGAATACTTTTACTTCAGTCTGGAGTACTTTTTTAATAAAACTCTAGATAGGACATAGTAATATATTGGAACGAAGGGCAAGCTCTGGAGGCCATGTTGTTATTGTCCTTTAGACAGTGGTGGGCGAAGTATTTCATTTCATTGCTTCAGTAATTTGGGTAAAAGTACAGATACTACTGGTCACTTCACAAATGTTACTCCATTGAAAAATGTACTTAAGTTAACCTGATGCCACCCTCCTCGTTTAGTCATGTGCACAAACGTCTTGAACCCCAAATGTTGTTGCTCACTGAAATAAAATGATACATCCAATAACAATGGTTCACATTTGTAATGTGCTTTACAAGCCTGTGTCATCATTATTCATTCACTCCATACTTGGTGGTGGTAAGCTACTGTTGTATAGCCACAGCTGCCCTTAGGTAGACTTACATCCCACATACTTGAGAAACGTGCTATGCAATTACAGTTTACTTACTAGGCAATATTTATGCTCCACAAAGGCTCCCTCTCTGAGCCCCACTGGCTCCTCCCCTCCTCCCACCGCTCTGTGAAAACTCCACGTTTCACTCCGGGCTGAAGCTGTCTGTTTCCCCGTGCGATGGTGGTATAGTGGTGAGCATAGCTGCCTTCCAAGCAGTTGACCCGGGTTCGATTCCCGGCCATCGCAGCACATTACTTTTCAACTAGGCTTGAAAATATTTCATGTTTAAACAAGAGAATCAAGTTGAAACATCATTTTTATCAGTTCTACCATTTCTTTTGGTAAGTCCCTACAAAAAAGAGAGACAGCCCCAATCTTGAATACTTTTTATACTGTATAATTATCAACAAAATAAAACCATAAATTTAAGCCTGGCTTTATCCATTATTTAGATTTTGTAGACAAAAATATTGGCCCTTTCAGACATTTTTAAAATTTGCTTAAGGTTGCTTAAGTAGTTGCTTCATAAAGTACTTAAGTAAAAAGTACATATCATTAAAAGAGTGTTGTGAATCATAACTTTACTGCTTCAAAAACGTGAAACATATGAATATACAACACTTGTAGATGTATTTGAGCCCTTTCCTCTTCAGTTCACTCTGGTTTAACTCATGCAGATATAAGAACCAAAGAATAGAAAAACAACACATCTATTCACTCAAATGAGTAAACACTTGAGGGACACTGGTTAGTGGCATTGAATTCTACACGTGCACAGCAGCGCCACCTTCTGTTCCAGAGTGGACACTGGACATGATAATGAAAATCAGAGAAAAAACCACAACGCGACCAACTTGTCTGCACTCTGTAAGTAATGAGTAACGAGAGCTTTTTTACAAATGTTCATACTATTTAAACAAAATGATATATTTTTACACATGCAACATCATTTGAAGTCAACAGTCCTTTACAGATGTACAAAACTCCATATTTCTGATAAATACAGTATATCTTAACTGAGATAACGAGATTTACAGGCAATACAACAAACCATAAACAATAACTGTATCTCATTCTGCTGGTCTATTAATGAAATCTGTGTTCCTGTTTTTAAATGACTTGCTATTAGCCTCACTGGCCAAACACAAGATGGCCGCCACATTTGCCACATCAGTGCGCCATGGCCTATGTAGAGTTTTATTAAAGATCTTTGAGCATTAGTGCCTCTCAGTAGTTGCTATGTTATGGTCATGTTGTGACACACGGTCCGTGGGGCTCAGGTCCAGGGGAAGTCCCAGGGAGCCAGGTGCGCCCCTCAGCCACACCTGTGCTAGTGGGAGGGACAGATCACGGGTGAGTGGAGCGTGTACAAGCATGAACACACACACTTACACACACGTTACACACAGGAGACATAAGCCAGACACCTGAGGGGGAGGGTCCTATGACCGGCATGGTTTATGGTGGTATCAATGGGCCTCATTCATGAAGCAAACTAAAACTGTGAGTTTTTATTTAAAAGTAAAAGTCATTTAAAGTATTAAATATAGGTACCAACTTGGAACAGAAATCAATAACTGCCGCAAACAACCCTCGGCAGAGCATATAATCTGAACAGAACTCATAGCCAAATGAGGCTCTCTCACAGTGTCTATTATCAGCACTTTTTCAGCAATTCAACACCTTTGTTCTTTGGCAGACGTTCAGTTTTGGATTTGGATGATATTGTGCCTCCTCTTCTCTTACACCAGCCAACTTCATGCTTCCTCTATACCTCACAATTAGAGAGGCATGATCCAGCTTTGGGGTTTGAGTATCCACCAATAACCAATACCAACCGATACTGTGAGATTTTCCACAAAAGTAGGTTTGTAGATCGCATATTCATTGTTTATGTAGGAAATTGGTTTCCAGTGAGTGAAGAAGTGTAGTCCTTGTTACATTAATATAGACAACTTAACACACATAAACTGATCTGATCATTAATGCATTATAAATATGTTTCCTCAGTTATTCCATTTCTCTAAAATACAAACACAGAGACCATCAACAGCGGACAATATCATTTCACTACTATTCTATTCTTAGTAATTAAATAAATATGTGACCAGAAGGAAAGCTCCAGACTTCACGAAATTTGTCATTCAGTATTACAGCACATTCTAAATATCAAGAAAGCAAGAATAAAATCCTAACTGAATGAGGGTTGAATTTTCATGTAGATGCCATTTTTTTTGACACTTTGATTGTGACTGACCCATGACTGCAGTATTTTGTGCAGCGATTGAAGTCTAAAGTTAATTCAAAGAGTGAAGAGCTCTAAAATGGCATACAGCATGTCCATATTCACTTAGATTTAGTTGGTAAAAGTATTGGTTTCGATACCTGATTTTTTTCCGGGATCGGCTTCGATATCCGATACCAGTATCAGATCGGTGCATCCCTCCTCACAATCTCTTCCCTTTTAGGCTAGACTATTTTTCTCATCTCCTCATTCAGGATTTCCTAAAACAAAAGCCGTTACTGACTTCAGAGAATGGCTGTTCTTTGAGGTGTACAGCATTTTGTGTGACTTCTAAAAATATCAGTGACATTGTTTGTTTGACCAAAGGGGCATGTTCCTCTGTAGTTCTAACACTGCCAGGCCTTATTTGCATGCAAGTAGGTGGCATATCTGTTGACTGTTTGTCATGAATTTTAAACAGTCTGTGTGAGCTGGCAGCAAAGTCAGGAGTAGAAATAATGAGGAAAAACTCCAATGTCTTTCATCTGTAACAAGTAGATCCATCCCACCCAGCACAAACTCATCTGGCCCATCTAAACAAAACATACATGGTTATTAGAGCCAACCAACCTAGCACACATACAGTACAGTATACCAGTCCTAAATGGCAAAAAAAAATGCTCTCAACATGAAAACAAGCCAGATAATAGTAATGAGGGATTTACTTCAGTAAAATATCCATTGCAGGACAAGGGGAATACTTCATCCTTCAAGCAGAAGAATAAGTATGGGGGAAAGTATTTGGGGACACCTTTAATTAGAATTTTTGCCAAAGCAGCACGTTGGCGAGACAGCAACACCTACTTTCTGTTTCAAAGAAGTCGTTTTTGCAACTTTGCTCTCAGTCAATAATTTCTCTCACAAGTTTGGTGACAAACCAAAACACTTTTTGTTTGTTTATTTGGTTAGGACTGTGCATGTTAATGAGCACACTTCGGGCTCATGGATGTAAACACACCACTCCAGCTTGTAGCCATGGACTAATTTGCATCCTTTGTCCCAGACTTGCACTCACAAACACACGCTCATTCATCCTGGTCCTAATGTACATGTTTTTAGTGGTAGGAGAAACCAGAGCACTACGCAGACACAAGGAGACCTACGCAGACACAAGGAGAACATGCAAACTCCCCATCCGGCCCAGAGATCAACCCAGGACCTTTGAGCTGTGAAGCACGAGCGCTAACCACTGTGCCACCGTGTGGCCCTAACCTATATATCTTTCAAATGTCTAAGATTCTCTAAATATCCTGCTCAGTTGGGGCAAACTTTTTAATGTATTTATGTAAGCCCCTATATTTGTTTATGTAGAATAGACCATGTGTTTGATTGGGCAATCAACCTGTCAATGGCAAGAAAAAAGGGAAATGGATCCTTCCTTTAAATTGGTTTTCTCCGAGGTTTCCTCAATTTTTTTTACCATGTGGTTTTTGTTTTTTGGGGTTTTCCTCGCCGTAGAGGAAGGTCTAAGGATGGGGGATACTCTAAGCTTGTTACTCTAAGTGATTTACTTATTCACGGGACATTACATCTGGTGGAGACATTTCATTCGTGTGTGACTTATTTTTGATCATTCTTGATGTCTGATATTGATTTGTTTTTGTCCATACCGACCTTTGAGATGACTTCTGTTATGATATTGGGCGTTACAAAAATAAATTGATTGATTGATTGATTGAAGATCCGCAACCAATGGAACTGACAGGTCTGTGGCTTTGGTAGGAAGCATAAATACTGTATATTAATTATAGTTTAATGATTTGTTTATGATATATCTTAGCAAAACCATGTTCACAACCAAAGCATTGCTTGTCTTCCTTTCCTGCACTGTAACAGATCAGTGGTTTAAATGCCACTACACTCCTGGATGCATCAGCCTAAAAATCACCCAAAAAATCACAGAAGTGATGGGCCCTATGAGACATGGACCCAGATTACTCGTCTTTAGGTAGGTAAAGCTTGTCTTGGCTGGTCAGGCTATCAAAGTTAGCCTGGCAAACCATACTCACTTCTTTCTGTTCCAAGACAGTCTATGAATGAGTGGTTGATGTATGCTGCAAAAAATCTCCAGAGCCAATCAGAGCGGCTCACTGAGCTTCACTTTGTGCTCTTTTGTTTTTCTGCAGTTTATAATACTTGCTGCGGTAAGCGTATCGCACTGTGCACACAACAGACCAAACCTTTCCAGCTGCTCTCTCATTTCTGTTAAATAACCAAATAAAAAACAATTCTCCCTAGCGCTGGCTGACACGCGATGAAAGGCGGCTCTGCTCCTCACAGCACTCTGACAGACTCTGACAAAGCATTTTCTGGTCTCCTGATCCACGTCCAAATTGTCACAGAATTAGAGATAACACATTGTAGAAGTCACGCTATATGTCGTCACATCCGCTCACAGTGATTGGCTGTTAGACCAGTCTGGATGCCAGGCTATATCAAAGTATGGCCGCAACTATCAGTTACTTTGCTATCAGCTATTCTGTTCTTTCATTTTTCTTTCAAGTAGAAAAAGATGCATATGTTTGTTTTTACGAGGTTGTAATCATGCAAACTTAGAACCATGTCATCTGATGATATGCCACCTATGACAGACAGGTGGATGAATGATATAGCATAATTGGAATCCATGCATGTTACTTTGGACTTGAGGGATGGTACTGTCATGTTAGAAATTAGACAGACACCACACTGCTATAAATGTAAAATTCCACTCAGTCGGAGAGCTCTGGAGTACTTGGCGGCAGTGTGCGGCGGCTTCAGTTTGTATAAGAGAGAGTGACAAGCAGCCTAGGAGCCCCGAGCCAGGCGTGAGAGAGGATTCAGCTGCGTCTGCCTCAATATGGCCGCGGCAAGGCTCTCCAAACCGGGCTCTCCGTGGCGTCCCTGGCACCGACTCCGGGGCCCCCTCCTGCCAGCAGAGTCAACTCCAGCTCGCAGCCGGGCCAAGACACCGCTTAGCTCATGGAAATGCCTGCTTACCCCGTCTATCCAGCCTGCTTTTTGTCACACTTTGAAAGAGGGGGCTTATAGCGGATTACCTGATGAATCTAAATATTTTTTCACCGTTCTGCAGATTTTTGACCTAAAATATATGGAAAACAGGCTTCTCTCTCACTTTTCCATTGGAACTCTCGGATTAAGTTCTTCAGACTGTCAGCTGGCAACAATGAGGAGTTTTTCTTTTTTTTTTATGGCAAACTGGAAACATACAGACGCTATTGCCAACATTGCTAAAAGATATAGATTTGAGCGCTCAAATGAGTGCTTACTGTTTTAAATATTTGGCTGCATTTAGTCAACATGTCGACGGAGACGAGCTGTAGATGTCCCCGCTCCCAGTAAAGTTGCAAGATTGGTATAGTTTGCGTTTACGTTACAGAATTCTGTTTCACTTGGAGCAGTTGCCAATTAAGTTTTTGTGATGAATTTCCAAAAAGAAATTGACAAATGATCTTTTTTTTTTTGTTGATAATGATTGGATTCAAAAACCTTTCATAATATTCTTATGGCTGAAAGTCCTTGCTATACTGACCAACATAAAGCACATGTTTGTTAATATTGTCACCGCCTTTATGAGAAAATAATTAGACCTTAGTTCGTATCTGCTGACAGAGAACACATGGAAGTTTGTGAGAGTTTTTATTTCGTGTGGATTGGCCCAGGAATTAGAGATATTAGCAATAAACTAAGACGAGAAATCTGCATTTTGACAGTTACCAGCCCTCCACCTGCAGGCTCTTTAGAATGTTTTAATGTCAACATTGCTAAAAGATGTTAAAGTTTATACAAGTAAATTTGACTTATTTACTAGGCTCTAGTTAGGCTTCACAAAGGCTCCCTCTTTGAGCCACACTGGCGCCTCCCCTCCTCCCACCGCTCTGTGAAAACTCCACGTTTCACTCCGGGCTGGAGCTGCCTCTTTCCTGTGCGATGGTGGTATAGTGGTGAGCATAGCTGCCTTCCAAGCAGTTGACCCGGGTTCGATTCCCGGCCATCGCAGCACATTTCTTTTTAACTAGACTTTAAAATATTTCATGTTGAATCAAGTTGAAACATAATTTTTATCAGTTCTGCTATTTCTTTTCTTAAGTCCCCACAAAAAAGGGAGACAGACAAAACCTTGAATACTTTGTATCTATTACTGTAAATACAACTATACATTTAAGGCTGGCTTAATCCATTATTTTGATTTTGTAGACAAAAATACTGGCCATTTCAGACAATTATAAAACTTGCTTCAACACAAACTTATAGATGTTGTCGTCTCAAAGTGAGAACAATGCATTTTGAGAAAATAGCCCTTGATGGTACAATTTCCCATATAAATGGAGAGTTGATGACTTTTTAAAATTAACTCTTCCAGTCCAAGGGCATTTTTTGTGTTTTTTTTTTTTTTTGCTAGGTTTTTGTTTACTTTTTGCTTATTAAACACCACCTCATGATGCACCATCAAGTGTTTGGTATCTTTACTTTCAGCATAAAAGGGAAAACAACATCTGCCAGAGACATCATCTGTATGCTGTAGTGCGATCATATCAACGAAATAATCATGAATCTGCATTGTATGTTTCTAAATTCAAAATAATGTCTATGTACACATTTAAAGTAGTGGAAATACAGATGGAGCGCTTCAGCAGTTGAAGAAGAAACCACCAAAGTGAACAGCCTTACTCAAAACTGCATGAATGAAGTAAAATACTACTCCAGGTATGTTTTATTAGAACATGATTCAAGTCCCAGAGAAGAACTTTCTTTGACAAAGTGGGGGCCATTTCACAACATCAGCAAACAGACCACACTTTAGAGGCACTCATTTAAACATTCTTACCATATACCAATGATATACAAACGTTAGGCATATCACATCCATAACTTTGCCCCTTCTTACACATGGAAATAAGCTTACTCAGCCTGTGCATTTGATACGACATGACCCAATGTCGTGGAGCGTTTCCAAAATCCCTCCACCATCGGTCTGCGCCGCTCTGCTAATTACCATTCTTAAAGAAGCTCCGTGCCATATATCAAAGCGGCGCAGCGTTTCATATTCGCAGCCATTTATTAGGCCCGGTCTGAAGTCTGTAGCGGAGACTCGATCTGCAGACGCGACCTTGCTGCGACTTTGGCTGTGAGGGTAATTATACAGTGTGTGGTCGGTGAGCGGAGAGAAGTGGAGTGTTGAGAAGAGCCCACGGTCTGCAGGCTCAGGAGATACTTGTCATGCAGAGGAGCGGCCCGCCTCAGCACAGAGCAGCCCAGAGGCACGCAACGATGCATATGCACAGGATATATGGGCTTTATACAGGGGGTTATGTTGGTATTCAGAGAAATATAGTTATCGCAATATCCATATCACTAGAAGCCACGATATGTTAGAAAATCAGTCATATCGTCGTTATGACTGAGGTTTATGCATTAAGAAACACAAGCAAAGCCTAAATGAATGAACGGATGGAAAGTTAATAATATGCATATGTTTGTGTCATGATTTTTGGCCTGGTTTTATTCTGGGTTAGTATATAATGCACAGGTTTAACATAATTTGAAAAAACACAAAAATGTTTCTGTGTAATTTTTCAGAAGGTATTGTGTTTGTGTTGAAAATGGATTTGCAAGAGTTATTAGATATTGCATTGTTTTTCTCATATTGTGCAGCCGTTATTCACTTATTGTTTCTTCTGGAATATTAAAGGTAAAGTGATTTTTTTTTTAAATGTGCTTTTGTTATTGTAAACTCTAGTGGAAAGGCTGTACACTCACATTTAAACATGTCAGGGTAAAATAAAACATTGTTCATTAGACACTGGAGAAGAGGGCTTTGTCTCTCTTTCGAGGCAGACCCTGGGGTGTCTCAGAGGGGGCCTCTTAGTGGGGGACAGTCTCAGCTGGGTGTAAGCCTGACCCAGATCAGCCTCTGGTGCTCATAATGGGCTAGTTTGGCACAGTCCCCAGACAGAGGAGCCAGAGTCGGCCTGACAGCTGTCAACCAGCAGCAGCATCTTGTGTCTGGCACATGGCCCTCTCTCATGTCAGTCTCATCCAGTGTGTTACTGTGTCCTTGCTCTGGTGCTGTTTGGTGTGTTATGGTGAACTGGTCCACAGTGTCAGGAGTAATTAGGCTGCTCCTGCGGGCCTCCTGTGGGGCTGTCAGGAGCAGACATCACGCACACAGCTCATGTAGCCCACATCAGTGTGCCCTGCCCTGTCCCATATCCACATCCACAGGTCTGTACCGGGCTGTCACACGCACATGGAGCCCCTGTAGCTGAATGTGACCTGTCCTACAGTCACAGCATGTAACAGGGCATTTCAGAACATGTCTGAACCAAACAGGCTCCAGGCTGTTCCTGGAGGCACAGAGGGACTGACACGGACATGACAACACAACACTGACTGAGGACATCCACACAGCTGGCTCTGGACATGTATCACTAAATGTCATCCTTCACCAAACACCCACATAACCCTCCATATGTTTCCAAGAGCTCACCCCGGTGTTGCATAGTGTTTTTTTCTTTTACAATCAGATCTGCTTTAACCCATTCACTGCTGCTCTTTGGGGAAAATGACACCATATTATACAGTTTATCAGAACTGAAATCTCATTGTTTTGTACTGTAGTTTGCTTTTTCAAACTATACAGTAATTTTCTTGTTGCATTTTGTAGATGACTCTGATTCACTGTTTCAAACTATTTTGTACAAATGTCTACTGTATTTACTCCTCTCAGTAGTCAGGTACGTATAAAACATGTAGGTGTTGAAGTAGGTGAGAAATGCAACAAAGCGACTGGGAAAAACTGTAAAAAATATCATTGCCCCAAAGTAGACAATGAATGACACAACTGCTTCCAACTTTTATACTGAATGTGATATTAATTTGGGATAACGTAGCCTAGTCTGGTGATGAAGTCCCTCCTCAAACCAGACGGACAGAAAAAGCCTATAATTACCCCGTGACTTCACGAACGTCCCGTGGGGTGAGCTGCTCCGAGTACTGCTTTAGCTTCGCCTAATTTCACTCGCGGCTTGATCCCGCCCTGGCGCAGTGGCACAGGTGCTCGTCTGGCCCCCAGCCGGCCGTTGCCGTGACGACGCCAGGTTCAGGAGGCCAGGAAAGTGCCGGTGTGGGGGGGGGTAAACAGCCTTCTCACTGCGCGGGGTCTTTTCTGGTGTTAATGCGAGCTGCTGACTAAAAACGCCATTATTCAGAGCGGCGGGTGGGCGTCTTCACTTAAAAACAGTTTGGGAAATGATATGAGGTAACTGTTGACCCAGAGCGCCTCTTTGAGGTAGTTTAGAGCCACTGCTTAAAGCCACACTGCGGAACATTCCACGCTGTATGTTCAGCTATAGATGATTTGCCAGTGTGGCCACCCAATGCTTCTGTCCTTCTTCTTTGCCTTTTTTTTTTCTTTCAAAAAACTCTAAAAGGTTTATATTTAATCCAGGGTGTTCAGTCTCTATGTGCCACAGCAGTTTTGAAGGCTTCATTGCCTCGTTTGCCTGTCCCCTGTAGTGTATAATGCAGACTGGATTTTTCTCATGAGAATCACCTGTAGCGAGAAAACCATATTTTAACTAGGACTCCTGGTATTGTTTGTTAATAGTAGCTTTCTTTTTCATGGAGGGCTCTTCTGGCTCAGCAGTTGGCTGTTTTCCCTTTGCAAAAAAGCTCTCCAAAGACGTTTGTTTTTTTTTTGCTCATTTTCACTAGCTTATGTGCTTGTTTTTAATGTAGCTGATACGTGCGTGATGCATCGTCGTGGAGGACAAGAGCGCAGATATTATAAAACTGAATATACTCCAATGGATTTCTATGGCAACTTTCTATCAGCAGTTACACATATCACATGCATCTGCGGGCAAGCTTATTGATCAAGAGGGACAGGCCAAAGTTAAATGGGAGTAATGGATGAATTTTCCTCTCGGACGATGCGCAACTTCAGCGTCCAAAATGGCGGCGCTAACAAGGTCATGTGATATTCTTGACTTGAGTACTTTTTGTTGACAACTTACGACTTTTACTCAACTACATGTGACAAACAAATATAATACTTCCTACTCCACTACATTTGTTAAAAAACAAGCTCTTGTTACTTGCGGAGTGCAGACAAGTTGGTCGCATTGTGGTCTCTGATTTAATATCATTATCACTGCCAGAAAGTCTTGGGTTCTATTCCCAGAGCAGTTCTGTGGCAAACCTTCCCTATGTGGACAATAAAGTCTACAACAGGGTTTCTACAGGTAGCAGCAAGTCAAATTTAATGCTTTTTAATGCCATTTTAATCCCCAAATACTACATTTTTAATGCCACAAATCGGTTCGTATTCAATATTAATTTCCATATTCAATAGAAAATTTGACTGAACTGAGAACTTTTCAACAGAAATAATGTATAATTTCTGCCAAAACTCCAGTCTAGACCAAATTTTTGCATTTTTGACAAACTTCTGCAGTAAATGTAGTTTTTTTCCAAGGACCTTTGATTTAATGCCAGTTTGAAATCTATTTAATGCTTTTTAATGACATTTAAGGCCTTATTTTTGACACAATTCATTTAATGACTTTTAATGCTTTTTAATGCCCTGCGGAAACACTGTACAAACACAAAAAAAACTATTGTAAATAACAGAGCTGCGCAATTAATCACAATTGAATGGAAATTGCCATTTAAAAAACGAAATAACCTTGCGTCTTTATGAGGCTGAAATGTAATGAGTACCACGATGTATAATTACAATTTTTGTATATTTTGCTGGCAATACTTAATAATAAACAATAATATTGGTAATTGCGATGAAAAGAGAGCACAATTAGTCAAGTGTAGCATATTTTTTTCATAATTGGTATCATCGCTTATGAAGATAGTCATCATAAAACCACAGCTCCAGAGCACATGGCTAATGTAAACAAAGTGCACACATGCCTCACTCAGTGGCAATCATTTTGTCCGAGATGCCCATATCATCCCATGCTGCAACAATACTGGAA
>OMNZ01061646.1:0-12436 GCA_900303255.1 Lesueurigobius sanzi | reverse complement strand
CCCTAATTCAAGTGAGATTACCTTAGAATCAGTAAAAATTGTCATGAAATAAACCAAATAATCTAGATGACAGTAGTAAATGTGCCTAATCTAGTCAAAACTGCTCTAAACAAGACTAATATTCTCAAATCGAGTCATTTATCCTCGTGCTTGATTTTAGTTTTGTTGTAGAACCATAAAACAGAACAATAATGATCATTTATTCTATAAAATACTGTTTCTTTTAGTGTTTTTATCATTTATTTGAGCTGAAACACCTTAGCCCTTTCTTTAGTGCAGCCTCAGATCCACCAGGAAGACAAATTTGCTTTCTAACGATAAATATTTTTTCGGTACCAATTTATTTTTTGAAACCGTACTGGTATAGTTTAACGGTACCCAGCCCTAATTGCAGCTGACTCATATTTACATGTGGACTTTGAAGGACTCTTGTTTATTGCACTAAATAAATGAAATAAATAATCATGAAGCCTAAACCTCTCACCTGCTCATAGGTGAGGGGGGTCTGTTTCTGGTTAGACAGCTCCATCAGAGTGCAGACGTCCGTGCGCAGGTCGGTCTTGCAGCCAATGAGGAGGATCCGTGTGCTCGGGCAGAAGTCCAGGATTTCGGTCTTCCACTGCACAAAGACATGGGAGTTCAAAACATCATAACATTCTTAACAGCCTATTGTTTAATTTTGAAGCAAGTAAGTGTTTTGTCCTGGTTTTAATATCTGTGTGAGCTGCAAAATAAACAACAGTGTAAACTTAAATACAGTGGTACGTGGAGTCATTTTCCAATCAGACACTTGCAAGTGAGTTTGACTGGCCCTGCCCTCCATCTGAGATTATGATGCCAAATGCTAGAAAGTTGTGAAACCGAAGTGATCCATCTCTTGGATTCAAGGCGGTTTACCTTTTTGAGACTTCCATCGACAGTGTCCGGGCGACCGATGTCAAAACACAGCAGCACTGCGTCCGAGTCACTGTAGCACAGGGGCCTCACATTGTCATAGTACGGAGAACCTGCAAAACAAAGACATCGGAACATCTATGATCAACTGTCCCAGCACAAGGATTGGAGGATCTTTCATTTCATTCCTGTTATGGGCCCTATGGCATGCAGCAACTATGGGCACTTGTGTCCTTGTATAGAGCAGTAGGTACCTCACGGGCACATGTGTAAGTACATTCAAGTTTTGAAAGAAAATGTAAGTATTTTATCAAATCTAGCGCATGAAATCACACATACTTTAATATTTGTGATTGTATATTTAATTTTAAGGCGTAAAACACTACAGATTATTTTGAATAGGGTGAATCCAGGTGAGCAGGAGCTAGCAGTATTGTTCATAGACACCGTTTGTGAAAAACAATATAAAAAATATTTTGAAAAGTGCAGTGAAACCACTCCATTAGCAGCAGGGTCTCTGGTTAGTACATCAAAGGCTTTGATGTAGACAGTTACATTATTATTATTATGTATTGCTCCAGGAATCTCTGAAATCCCAAGCTCTATTATTGTGCTGCCTCACCCAGAATTTAATATTATGTGTGTTTGTTTGTTGTTAGAAAAGTGCAATAAGATATAAATAGTGGCACTGATGGTGATAGTTATGGGCAAGACTATTCACATTATCAACTGAGTACATTGTAATACCTTCACAATTCAATGTTTTAAGCCAAGTCTAATTTCACAGAGTGTTTGATGAGCCAACGGTGGAGGAGCAGAGCGCACAGTGAATCCAGAGGCTGGGATTAGGGGCTATCAGATCGGCTTTTTCCCGCTGAGACCCACTTCCCTGTCCCTGGAACTGCTCCTTTACCGGCTCCTCCCATTGGCTAAAGGGAAGATGACGATCCGCCCTTCAAATCCTTATTGATCTTTCCTTGCAGTAGTAAAAAATGCTCAGAATCCTAAGATGGAAATATGTGAACGAAGAAGGAAACTGTGAACGTTTTTTCCTGTAGCGAGTCCCAACTCCAACAGTTTGCTGAATGTCTCTCCCTGCTATTCACGCAATTTTGCTTTGTTCTGTCCTGTCAAATGAAGCATTCAGGCCAAAAAATAAAATAGAACAATTAAATATAAAGGGTGTATAATTCAAGGCATCAGGCATGTTCCAGGCATGTCCTACTTGGAGGATACCCCAGGGAAGACCTAGGACACGCTGGAAAGACGATGTCTTTAGGCTGGCCTGGGAACGCCTTGGGATCCCCCAGGAAGAGCTGGAGGAGGTGTGCGTGGATCAGGAAGTCTGGGCATCTCTGCTCAGACTGTTGCCTCCACGACCCGGCCCCAGATAAAGCGGAAGCAAATGGATGGATGGGTGTATAACTGAAGGCTATAGCAGGCCAAAACTTGGACTAAATCAGTTCTCAGTTTTACCAAAGAGAGGACAAAAACAGAATAAAATTGGCTCTAAATTAAACTAAAAAGGTCTTGGTGGAAAAACTTAGCGTTGCCTTATGAACAACAACAAGAGCATTTTGAGGAAGTGATTTTAATTTCAGTTCAAAAAGCAGAAATAAATGTCTATACTGTTGCTGGTAAAGGGTGGGGTGGTGCTGCGAGTGTGCATGCCATCCCCCCTCTCCTAAAAAGAAAAGATCCAGAGGCGCGCCATGCCATACCTCCACTCTCTGTTACCACAGCAACAGCCTTGGAATCCACTGACGACAACATCATGCATTCCACCCACCGCTGGCTCCATAAAGACTTAAATGCCTATCAATCAGTGCACACCAGCCACTGCCCACCCACCCACACACCGCTGGGGACATCCCTCAGCCCCGCGCCCCCGATAAGGACCCTCACCAAAACAAGAACCTCACTTATAACGAGATTTAAAGTTCGGATTTGGCCAGGGGTATGCAACACCGTGCTATCTCCCGCAACAGAGGAAGCGGCTCAACGGGATTAGCATGTTTGCGAATCCCCAAATGTGTACCCTTTTATAGCAACAGATAACAAAAGCAGTGACTAATTACCTGTTACACAACGCCAAGTTAATTGATTTACAGCAAAGGGACGACGACAAGGAAAAAGGGCACAAAACAAAAAAAGGGGGGTGGATTAAACAGTAGCCTGCAACATGGCCGCGTGCATATAGATCAACTTCATGAATACTTAATGCTTTTGCACATTATCAAAGGGTAAAACCAAATTTTGCCAGCTGCCGGGCGCTGTGAGCGGAATAATGACAAGCTGCTCTCACAATCCACCGGGCTCTTTCGGCAAATAAACAGAGCGATGGCTACAGCAAACAATAGAGCAAGGATGTGGCACTAATACACCCAATAGGAAAGCTTTAGAGGGTATAAATAACAACATGTTGATTGTAAATATTATGGATACTGGTCACAAAGTGGATCTGGTCAATAGTTATTAATGGAAGTAGATTTGGGCAAACATGAAACCATCACCATTGTCCCCCTCCTTATTTATTCATATATAAGTTGTGTGAGTAAGCGTGACATCAGTCTATTGTGTAAGATTGAGGTGGTGGGCGACTAAGAATTACATGGTGGTAACTATGGTAACTGTCAAGTTACTCTTGTAACCGGACCCCTTCTGTACACTATATTAGATGTCTATAAAGTTTGGTGCATTTTTGTGTTTTTTATGGGCAAAAACACATTACCTATTTCCATTCTTGTATATTAGTGGTCAAAACGTTAAACCTGAACACTACTTAGAACATAGATAGAACCTGATCATTCTAAGGGGACGATATCACAAAACATGCATCTTTACATCTCTTCAACCAGCTCATCCTCATGCAGATGTTGTTTTGTCTTAACAAGTCTGAAGAAGGGCTGCCTGCCCAAAACATCACTCTGGTGAATCAATAAATTGGTGAGCGCTATCATTTGTGCATATTTCCTTGTCTTGACAAGTAGCCAAACATTAGGTTTTTACATTATGTCCTTTACCAAAAGCTGTTTGATAATTCCCAGTAAAAACAGCGAACCATGAAGAAAAACCTCGACTTAAACAAAACATAAACATAATAAGAATGGCTTTCACTGCAGCACCAATTAAAACACAAAATATGAAGCTGAACCGCAAATTCAACCTGGAAGACTAATTACAGCATCACCTCCCTCCAGCCAATGAGCACCTCTGCCAGGATCATGCCTCTACCTCAGCCTATCAGTGCCAGCGTCACAACCAATCATCGCCCTCAGTCCAGCTTTTAAACCTCCAGCGTCCATCGCCTGTTCTGTCTAATGCCCATCCGTCCATAGGAGTGGATCCCTTCCCCACTGTGGTGCTCCTCAAGATTTATTTTTTACCCCACTTGTTTTTGAGTTTTTCCTTGCCGTGGGGGAGGGTCTAAGGATGTGGACACCCTAGAGGCCACCATACCAGTTTCCAGACTCCGGGGGGGGAAGACATCCCTAACACTGACCTATCCATACTAACTTTAAATCATTCATCGATGTCTTCTTCCGGTCTGATCAGACAAAATTATATGTCAATAAATCTTTCTAATCGCAGCTTTTGTCTCTGTCTGACTCTGTCCAGGTTGAAATACAATCACACAAAAAATACATTACTCCACATAAATTCCAAACCTGCCACAGAATTGACTGTAAACCTGACTTCTTTACTTGACTAGAAAGCCCAGGGATTACAGATCCCTACTGGTTAAGCAATGCAGGTCATTAGGCCATTGTGAGACACTGGAGGTGGAAAATTATGAGGCACCATAGGTTTCACACCGGATGCATGGCCATGTGACCACACTACGTTAAGACGCTTTTTACTCAAAGTTCACCTTACAACTGTAGTAAACATCCCCCGTAAACAGACTTGTTAGCTCCCTCAAGTTACGCAAAGTACTGCTCGTCCCTTATCAACAGCTACACCACCTTGAGCCACCAGACAACAGGCGAGTCCGAGGCCATCAACCTTCATTCAAACGGGAACAATTAGCCGCGCTGCTGTGGCATGTTGTGTGCGTGCAGAGCCGAAGGCCAGCCCTAAATCTCCCCCATCTCCCGGGGTTATCTGGCCTGGCCCTGGGTGTGAGGGTGCATTAAGCGGCCGCTGATCTGAATGCCGCGATCAATAGGAGCGCGGCGCAGGATGTCCAGGAGACAGTGCAATTAAAGCTGACAGATGAGTTGTCCTGCCGGGAAGAAAACAGGGACGGGAGATGTGTCCGGGGTGTTTTTTAACGTCTTGTCGAGGCTAAAGAGAAATGGCTTTGACCTTCCAGACGCGGTGATTCATTAGCAGAGCTCGCATGTTTAAATGTTCAGAGCGGGAAGAGTGGTACATGTAATGGGCTCGATTTCAGAGGGCGAGCACTGATGAATGGGAATCGTAATGAGAGCAAACAAAGTTGTAATTACTCTGTGAGTGAGTAATGGCTTTGGTTAAATCAGAATAATTGTTAAAATAAACCTAGTGCGGAATAGAGGTTTGACAAAAAAAAAGATTTTTTTTTTGAGAAAGTGGGTAGATTCTGTTGTAGCAATTATGGAAAATAAAGTTAGTTAAATTTATAAGAGTTTATTTAGCGTTGGAGAAGCTGTTTTCAAATATCACCGACTGGACTCGGTTGTTAGAGTTAGACATGATTTATGAGCAAGACAAAGCCTCAGCTAAATAAGGTGAAACTTCTTCAACTCGACAATGTAATTGTGTAACTGCGCTAACAAAAGGGCCAGTGCAAACAGCTTATTGAAGAATTTGATATCAGTATATGATGCTCTGAATCTCCAGCCACAAGAGATCAACCCAATGCTTTGTGTTATTGAACTGTGAGTCACACGAAGTTTGTTGCTCTATCCAAAAAGCATTTATCCCAGATTGATCCCACCCCATATCTGTATCCCAAACATCATGGGACTGCGTCTCGTTTGCCCCCCGCTCAGTGAGTACGGTTAACATGCCTCGAGTCTTAACTCCGACATGGCTGCTGTAGATCATACCGCCTGCGTGTAATAACAGGTTTAGCGGTGCTCTCTTGACACTCTCGCCAAGTTATTAAGTGGATGAAACAGCAGGGAAACGCCAATAGCAGAGAGACGCCAGAGCGGTCTTCGCCCTCTGATGGGACCACAGAGAAGCTCCTGTGCCATTAATCCTTCACCCCCCCCCCCCCCCCCCCCCCCCCCCCCCCCCCCCCCCCCCCCCCCCCCCCCCCCCCCCCTGCAGCCTGCGATCGCACAAGATCCCCCTACTGCTTCCTCTGCAAAGATCAATGCATATGCAGCAAACATGGGCCTCTCCTCTTCGTTCTCTACAACAGACGGGGGAGTTTCTGAAGCGTGATGAGAGTGTAGCAGTGAGAGGCAGATGAACAGAGGAACAGTGTAAAAGCTTCTCTAACGTCCGGAGGCTGAGGAAGGGGCAGGTCTGGATGGTGCGGTGCCCAGAGCGAAGTGACAACGGGGCCAGTGGAGAAGCATGTGAGTCGGTGAGGGATGGAGCTTCTGAGGAAAAGCACCATTGGGGGGCGCAATAAATACAATTAATGCCGCTTTATGGGTAATATCTGCCACCACACCACTGTTTTATGGTCACTTTATCATAATCCTAATCCACAATTGTGTTTTTGCACCGTAAACAGCCTGAACCTACTTCTTCTTTAGGGGTGAGTTTACATGCACGTTTGTGGGGCTACCTTTACTGTTGTGTCTGTTCATTGCTTTCATTTTCTTTGCCATCAGCAGGTTGTTACGTATTTAAGACCCGCTATAACAATTTCATTCCTCTATTGTGACGCAAGATGTATAAAGTTTCATCACACTCTCTTTCTCTTCGACTGACGCACGGGGACTTGTCCGTGATGGCAGCGGACGTAAGGATCCCAAGCAGGAATAACTATATTACAATGACAACAATTTGTAACGCCTTGGTCTTGATGTTATCGGGGGGAGGATGGTGCTGAGGATAAGGCCCTGAACAAAAAAAACACAGCTTATTGCGTCAGAGCGTGGCTTTCTCATGCCAGAGCTGGTCAGAGTCAGAAGATTGGCCCCCTGTGGAGAGAGAGAAGAGGACGCCTTTTGAAGAACTCAGTGAAGCTTGGGCCTGCTTCAAAGAGTATGTGTTTTGTATGTTAAGTGAAGTATTCTTACAAAATATAAACTAGGATGTGAAATCCTGGGGCTGTGCAATCACATTTTGAGTGAAGCTGGATACGGTTAAAGGATATAATGTGGTATAGAAGTTCAGTTTTATGGTTCTAGATAATAAATAATGCAGTATAGATATCGTCAAAGAGCATTTAAAGGGTGCTCAGCGTTAGTTTTGATAAATTGTGGTTAAATGTATTTCAAATGACATAATGCTTTTTAATTGACATGTGTACACTCAGTAACAGTTCGTTGTCTGGAGTTTGAAGGAATAAAATGGAAACTAGTTTGTGTTAATCATAGGCAAAGATTATTCAGTCTTCATCTGTACTCTGTAGTTGTCGGACGTTTCATCCAAAGAGCCCACTAGAGCAATGCAAAATGGTCTTTACATTAGTCTGATACAGAGGTATTAAGTGTTCATGGGTCTGATACTGAGGTATTGAATGTTATTAAGGGTTCGACACTTCAACTACAGAGTACAGATGAAGACTGAAGAATATTTGGTTACGATGGACAACTCCTGTACGACTGAGAGCCTACACAGATGGTTTGTGTTAAATCACACTGTACAGAAAAGCACTATTTGTTGAGAGAAACTGGACACAAAGTGCACAGGAAGTCAGTACCACAAAAGTAGCTTTTTGGGGAAGGTGCTCTTTGGCGTTTGGAGAACAGAAACTCACGAGAGAAGCGAAGAACCAAGGCACTCCTCCCACATTGTAATTCTCTATTTACATTTTCTAAAAAGCCTTTATTGTACTTTTGCTTGAAAAAGGCTTGTTGGAGCCGATACGCATGGCAGAAACCAGCAACGTATAAGCCCAGTACAAGAAAGGCTTTTTAGAAAATGTAAATAGAGAATTACAATGTGGGAGGAGTGCCTTGGTTCTTTCTTTTTCTCTCAAACCCAAAAATCATTTATTTACATTATAGGTGTACATGGCTAATCTTGGTATACAACATAATAAATTATGCTGTTTGGCAATAAAATGAGGTTGCAATGGGTTGTGTGTGAAAAAAACACAAACATTATCTCACAAAAAGGCCTTTTCCTCCCTGTGGTGGAGCAAATCACAACAGAAATGGATAATTCCACATCAGCTGTCACTAATTTGCAACTTTGGGATAGTGTGCTGCGTAAAACATGTTCGTCAGTCGCTGTACTGAAAGTGCAGAGCCATTATTGGGGGCTATAGGGCTTAAGAGGTTAAGCAATAATTTGTTGTTTAAGCAGATATTTTAAAACGTCTGACTCACAAACCATTTTCGTTCTCAGTAATAATAAATCATTTTGACAATGTAGACAATATTTTATCAAAAATATATGAGGAAATATTGCTGTTTATTTGTTTTGTCAAGTCGCTCAGCCAGGCCTATCAGATAATTCATCCCACAAAATCATGTTAATCTGCTAATGCTATAGCCTGTTTTATCTGATTAATTCTGAAATGTGCTCTAAGCTTTTGAGGGGATAGAGTGCCGTCTTCTTTCCTGATGCAACAGTTCATCCATTTGCTCGAGGTTAAATCAAAGCAGCAATGTTTACTTTTGTGTGCAACCTAAAATATTTTGTAAAATGTGAATTACCACTTAATCCATGGATCCGGCTAAATTGAAAGCACCCTCAATCATGACCAACCTCCTTAGAAAAATAAATAAACTGAATATACATCAAACCGAAAGACTTGTCAGCGAGGCCATTGAACTTCATATAAATCAGCCACTAACAGTATAGCAACATGCATTATTCTGTATTTATGAGCTGCTCTCAGGGCTTCCCCGGTCCTCCTCCCCCGTACGCGACTGGCTCAGGCTGATTAAAACCCACCCATCGATTCGAGTTTGTATAAATCCGAGGTGGGCCGGGGGAGGAAGGAGCGGCCGTCCAGCGATGAGGTCAGAGGATCAATGCTGGGGAGTGGGGATAATGAGGGGCCCCCACTCAGACCCTGGGACAGTCCAGTGGTGCTACTCCTCGCAAATTAGACAGAATTACAATGAGGCAACTGTACCACGTCATCTCCAGTCTACGGCCGGCAGGCCATGAGTGAGAGGGAGGAGGAGGGAAGGGTTTAAATCAAAGCAAAGGCGAGTGCAGTGTATGCAAATGAAGGTGTGGAACGTAAACAGGACGACGTTATTGTTGGTTTGTCCGTGTCGGGCCTAAAGGGCTCATTCCACATTTCACTTTGTACAAATTTTAACACACCAGGAGCCTGAATATTTGATAGACAACTGAAATATGAAATAAACTAAATAAAACAACGTCCCCCTGCATCTGAGACCATGTTTGTAAAGGTCAAAACTACAGGATTAGCTTTTAATCATGAATGAAGGACAGATTCATCCACCAGACCAGACTAAGAGGAAGCTGGATTCATTTATCTGAATTTGTGCAATCAAAGTTTCCAATCTTTCTCTTAAACTTAAATATAACATGTATTGGTTATTGTTATTGGTTCTTTTGTTGACTGTAAACAGAGCAATTTGTTTGTCATCAGCTGTGCCTATTGTTCCACGTTTTGAGGAGCAACATAATGTGAATAAGCCTGGAGCTATCTTTTGCTATTCTGCTAGCCCAGAACAAAACAAAGGAGTACATGTGCCAAATGGCACGAGCCAAAGAGTATAAAGAGGGCGAAAAAAAGTGAAATCTGCCATCTCAGACTTGTTGGGTCAGTGGGCCGCACAGGCGGGGGCCGCAGCGGTCTCATTGAAAGACCTAATCCGCTGCATCATGCCGTCCTGTTGCGAGCATATGGGGGGAATGCAGGTCACCAAACTTTTGAGACCGGCCTCACGTCCGTCTGCTCCAGAAACACCCTGGGATCCCGGCCCAGTCCCGCCAGGGTCTAAACTCCCGCATCAGGTCCAAAGCGTGGGATTAAAAGGCAAAGGATTTATTTGGCCCGACTGGGGGAATTACACTTTCCTCTTCCTGCCTGGCTGATAATGAGGGGGCGCGACTATAGGAGTAATACACATGCGTTTGACACAATTGGAGCCGTTACGTAAAGGGTTTGATGCGCAAAACGTGTGAGGGAAACTGTGACCCGGAGAGGGAGCAGACAGGAGCGAGGGGGAGTGAGACAGAGAGAGAGAGAGAACGTGGACTCTAACAACAGGTGATGCAAAGCTGTGTTTGTAATATCCAGGTCAACTCGCTAAACACGACAGCCCACGGGAGATCCTGACACATTGACCCTGTTCTTTAAAGCTTAGAGTGTAAATGAACATATGATGCACAAGAAGGCCAAGCCAGGCAGAAAGAATCACAGTCTCGCAACCTACTTTGTCCAATAGTATCAACGTGAAGCAGAGGCCGAGGAAATACATCTAGTAATGAAATGGATTTAGAGGTTTGAAAGCGGATCAACAGGTACATGCCATGTATCGTGAACATAAAGCCAGCAATAATCAGGATACAATATCTCTACATATACAGCAGTCAGGAAATTGGAATTAACCCTGTAAGCCCTAGGCCTTTTACTCCAAATATTGTTTATTTACATCATAGGTGTAGTACATGGCTAATCTTGGTGTAGAGTTTAGGGATGACGGTGGGAGTGAAATAATAATAAATGATGTTCTTTGACAATAAAATGAGGTTGCCGTGGGTTTGATTGAATTTCCGCCTGAAAAACACACACACATTTTCCCGCATAAAGGCCTTCTTCCTCCCTGTGATGTGGTAAATAACAACAGAAATGGATAATCCCACATCGGGTGTCACTAATTTGCAACTTTGGAATATTCTGCTGCATAAAACACATACGTCAGTCACTGCATCTGAAAGCGCGGCACCAATCGTGGGGGCTATAGGGCTTAAAGGGTTAAAGTGGGAATAGAGCCTGGGATTGTGTTGTCAAAACCACGACGATTTCAGGGTTTCCATCAGGGCGCATTCCACACTAATAAACCGATGGATGTTTTAAAAGACATGAGACAATATAAGACTTGTACTTGTAATAAACTCATTTGTTCAAAAAGAAAATAAAGTGGTAGTAAAGTACTTTTCATGACTTAAGTATGAGAGTCTTAACGTATAGGCATTGTTGGTCAAACTGAAGTATTTGCTCTAATAAGAACAATTAAATATTCACAGCAGAAAGAACAAATCAGTTTAAAGAATTGTTGTGAATATGTGGCTTCTATGATACATGAAGAACATTAGGCCCCTTCCCTTCTTCCCCACCTCTACAGAAACATGATGGGGCCCTTCTTCCTTGTGGTGAGTCAGTGGCATTGATAATACATCTGCACGACACCAGCTCTTCTGTAGCGTGTCTCATTAGGCTGTTAAATACATCTCACTTCTGACTGTGTTACTTTGGAGTTTTCCCGTCAGTGGTGGAGCGAAGTGTTGCATTTGGTATTTGTTTTTAAGATTTGTGTGCAGCACTTTGTTGTTTAAATGTGCTATATAAATAAAGCAGATTGGACTGAGTACGGTTGCGCAATATATTGGAAAAATATTCAGAATATTAGGTGATGTGGTATCGACATCGCAAGAAGCCACAATATATCGCAAAATCATCAAAGTCTTTCATCTGACTAAGATAGATACTTTTTTTAAAATTATTATTAAGAAATGACATTACATGAGTGAAGTACAGATTCTCTAAAACTATTTACTGACCACTTCTGCCCTACATCCTACTGTGCTCAGAAGTTTACATACCGTTTTAATCTTTTGACCAGTTTTCATAGAATATGAACAATAACACAAAAATCTTTCTTCCACTCCTGGTTAGTGGTTGTGTGAAGCCATTTATTGTCAATAGGGCTGGGTACCGTTAAACGATACCAGTACAGTGTCGAAAAAAAAAGTTCTACCGGTATCGAAAAATAAATTGGTATCGAAAACAGGTACCGAAAAAATATTTATCTTTAGAAAGCAAATCTGTCTTCCTGGTGGATCTGAGACTGCAGTAAAGAAAGGGCTGAGGTGTTTCAGCTCAAATAAATGATAAAAAACACTAAAAGAAACAGTATTTTATAGAATAAATGATCATTATTGTTCTGTTTTATGGTTCTACAACAAAACTAAAAATCACACACCAGCATAAATGACTCGATTTGAGAATATTAGTCTGGTTTAGAGCAGTTTTGACTAGATTAGGCACATTTACTACTGTCATCTAGATTATTTGGTTTATTTCATGACAATTTTTACTGATTCTAAGGTAATCTCACTTGAATTAGGAAAATAAAACTGCCAAAAGACCAATTTTCTTACTCCATTGGTAAATTAATTTAAATAAAAAAGGAACTAAGTAGAAATCTATTGAAGCGAGTCAAAACAAGAGGTTAGAATGAGCCACTAAAACAGCTCAAATTTAGATAAATAAGATGAA
>OMNZ01061641.1:30326-47474 GCA_900303255.1 Lesueurigobius sanzi | reverse complement strand
TAATCAGGATCACTATGATTTTCTTGAAAATGTTCACATCTACAGTATCCCCATAAACATTCATATCATGAGAGCAATATGAACATTTTAGACATTTTACAAGCTGTTAAAAGAATATATGTATACCAAATTCGGGAAAAAACAGCCACGGGCTTAAGAGGTTAAGCGAAACCAGTATTGTATGGAAACATGTTTTTAGGTATTGATGGTTTTCCTCGCCCATGGTTCGCCCAGCTCTTTTCTTATCAGATTTTGACCCAAGAGATGGAATTTATTTAGTGTCCAGTTGCACTTTTCACACGATCAATTTCTGATCAATTTCCCTTGGCGCGCCGCCCGGTGCTTAACTATCTCATTTTAAAATCTGTTTCTATACGTCTTCATTAGAGGCTCGGTATCAGTGTCGGTACAAAAGCGTCGGAGCAGCTGGAGAGGGTCATGTGGTTGTGGTTTAATGCTCTGTCTCTTATTCGCCGACACAGGCAGGATGTAAAGAGTGAAAGAGTCCTGGCTCGGAATCAAATTGATCTCCCTGAGTTTCAGAGGCGGCTTTTACACTCACACATCCTGAACACGGCGCAGGCATTGTTCTGCAGACTGGAATCATTGCGAGAGAAAGCAATGCAGACCCACTTGTGTATGCCTTTGGTGACAGCGAGGTCGGAATTTTAGAGAGACTAAATGGTGTGAGAGAGGAGTGATGAAGGCTATGATTGTTTAATAGGATTTGTTGGCTATAGTAGACACAATTTGTCCAATCCTGGGTCTTGGAAAAGCTCAGAACAAGTTTGTTTCATAAGTAAAAAAGCATTAGGCGGGCTTTAGGCCTGGGTACCGTTCAGAAGAATCCTCTCAATGACCCCGCCCAGTTGACGACTCTGAAAACCTCTGCTTCAAGAGATGCGAAAATAAAATAATGGTTAGACAGTTGAACATGACTTTCTTTTAGTTTTGAAGCTCTTGAGGAGGTGCCCGATCTAGAAGCACTAGACTCAAGTACGAAAGGGAAAACGCAAAGGCCACATTGGGATTTGAACTTGCCACACAATACAGCAAAGGTTGTTTTACGAGACCGGTATCTGAGCAGTGCTATTTTAGACTAGATTATTGATCACCTAGAATAATAAAGACAGAACAATAATGGTAATTTATTCCACAAAAGACAATTTATTTTCTTGTTTATCATTTATTTGAGCTGAAACCACCAAGAAACTGTCTCGGGACCCGCCAGGCATCTAAACTTGCTAAAGCTTGCTCCGGTACCAGTTTTTGGTACCTTTTTATGTCCGATACCATTGGTACCTATCTAAATGTCACAGAACATATTGGTGTTGTTCGTATTTTGGGGCTTTGTCATGTTTGCAGCCTGAATGGGAGGCTTAGATGAGCCTCATTTGGCCCCCCAGGCCAAAAGTTTACCTGGGTATGTATCAATATGAATGATAACACAAAAGCCTTTATTTCACTCATGTTTTTTTGAATGGGACAATGCATATTAATGAACAGACAACTGGTGCTGTAAATATGGCGGATTTAGATCAAGGCTGATTTCCATCCGTTGTCCCATGAGGTAAAAAAACACACCACCAAACAGAGAACATACATGACAGATACAATACGTGTAAGACATAACACACACAGGACAGAATGCACTAACATGGAGCAATACAAGTGACAAACAGTCCCTCAGTCCCTAAGGTGCTTTTCATAAGGTGCCTTAAACATATACATTCCACATACTTCCCCCTCCCCTTCACAAATAGTACAATGACACACATCACACACACACACACACACACGTCCTATTGTTCATAAAATGGTATGTTCTTATCAGCTAGGTGCTTAGTGGTTACAGGTTAGTGTTTGCGTGAAGCCATTTATTGTCAAAAAACCTGTTTGTTTACGCTTTTCTTAACTAGAAAGTAGAAACTAGCCAAATGTTCCAATTCTCAGCTTTTTTCAGAGAGTCCTGTATTTCAGCTGAAGTGAGTTTTTCTTTGCTCCTGAACAGTTTTCCTGGCAGTTGTTGAAGGTCATGTAAACGTTAGATCAGGGACATTTGAGTAGTTTCTGTTTCATTATGATTTCAAAAGAGTAAACTCAGTTCTTTCACAATAAATGATTTCTCACAACCACTGACCATGATTTTTGTGCTATCATTCATATTCTATGAATAATGGCCAAAAGATTATAAGGCTATGTCAACTTTTGGCCACAACTGTATCATGTCTTTATTGTAAACAAGAATGATGTCCTTATAATTTGTTATCATGATGTAAGTGTCTGTCATTGCATTGTGATTATTGTTCAAAGAATAATAATTTTCTGACTGGCATCATAAAAAATCTAAATAAAAATAAAAATGAACTGATCCCTGTGAAGCAGGGGTTTTCAACTGGTTCTGCCCCAGGGACCACCATTCAGACTAAGCAGTAGTCTGCGGCCCACTGTGTTTGTGTGTGTGCAATATATAGGCCTATTTTTTTGTAGAAAAGAGGGCTATATACTTTATTTTACAATGCTTTGTAATCTCAAATGTTTAAAATAACATAAGTAGATTGTAGGCAAAAATTCTTCAGTCTTCATCTGTACGATCTTTGGAGTAAGATCGAAACGTCCTACACTTCAACTACAGAGTACAGATGAAGACTGAAGAATTTTTGCCTACGATGGACAACTCCTGTACGACTGAGAACCTACACAAACATAAGTAGAGTTATTAAAAGACATATATCAACTTGATATTCATGAATATTCAATATGCAGCAGCCCTAGTTTATTTTTAGTCGTTAAACTGGATAGCAAGTCACGGACCACCAGCAGTACTGCCATGGACCACCAGGGGGCCACGGACCACCTGTTGAAAACCCCTGCTGTAAAGAGCCAGAAATCCCATCACTGCTGGCTCACGGTCTGGAAATGGGTCCTCTATGGCCCAGACGACCCTAAAAAGTAGAGCAGTCTGGCTCCAGGCTAGATCTTCCACAGTTTAGTGTAGGACTAAGCAGCTTGACACTTAATAAACCTGTGGTACTATCACTTTTCAACTGGGAGGTCTCAGACTGGACGGGCGTGGGGGGGGGTTTGCATGTTCTCGCTGTGTGTGCCTGCATCATAATCATTATTCACCTCCATCACTACACACACAAGTGGCAGGTTGGCCCATATCCCACTCTCTCAGCGACTCGTGACCCCCCCGTTTGATGCAGCGTACACTTGTTTACGTGCATTATCCTGACTGCCGATGTTACACAGTGGTTTCCGGCTTTGTTGGGTCTCTGATAGACTCTGATAGACCTATACAACACATTACAGTGTGGTGCAGTGTGCGGGCTTTAAAACGCTGCCAGTTTTCTGTTTACAGTAAAACATTTGAGTTGAAAAGACCTTGTTGAATTGCGTTTGGCTGCTGCCGCACTCTCTCCGCTCGGGCTCGGTGCTTTGTGAGAAGTGGAGAGCATTGAGGTGTCTGCTACAGTCGCTCAGGTGCGGGCCGATGCAGGCTGTGTGGGCGCGCTCTGCTGTTGTCAAGGAGATGGGAGTATTAATACATTTCAGAATAGACTCTCTTTTTTTTTTTTTTTTAGCTCCAAGACGACAATCCTTGCGCGCTGTTTATACGGTGTTATAAGTCGCCCGGCAAAACAGATGGGCTTGTTACCGATACAGCTGATGTGTAAAGAGCCTGAATTATCCATCTGTGTCGAGTGTAGGTGTGAAGTGGGTGAGTCGTCAACTTTGCAGGGTTTTCACAATATGGATGCGGAGTTTTAATGCCGTTTAAAGGAGACGTGTGTTGCAAAATCAACTTTTTTGAGCCTTAAGCCATGTTATAACACTGTTTCCTCAAAAAACATACCTGGGATTGAGGTGGGCAAAATCGTTGATTGGAAGATATGCAAATTTACAATACAAAGTTAAATGAACACAAAGCTACAAAAAGTCTTCCAAGATATACTAATACTTGATGTGTAAAATACAGTATAAAAGTGTTTTTTTCCGCACTTTTGTTGTTTATTCACGGCAATTATCTTTTTGACTATATCCTTTGCCCGTGCAGCACTTTGGAAACTGTTTTAGTAGTTTAAATGTGCTATACAAATAAAGTTGGATTGGATTGAGATTGATAGCTTATCTTCTAAAGCAAAATGCATCATTTTTTTCCTATCCATAGGTAGTAAAACGTACTTATCTGACTAATATACTGTATATCCATAACTATTTAATGTTATTTATTATTTATTAATTCACAAAACATTAGTTAAATCCACATTGCTCACACTTAGTCTTGTTTAGTCATTTTGTGAAAGGGACTCCCCAGAAGCAGAGCTTAGCTTATATTTAGGGGCCCCAACCACAGTCACATGTCAAGAACAGGACAGAGCACCCCCCAACTCCCCACCCCTGTTCAATCCATTCCCAGACTGCCAATAGCATCATACCTTTCATGTCTAGCAAACATACAGTACATACAGTCAGCTTCAACACACACATCAGTTCTGAAAAAGCAACATGGTACAAGACAATTTGAAGCTTAAGTACACATTAGTACAGATCCATCCAGACCTTACAGAGGTAAAACCAAATATACAATAGTATAATAGTTGTCATCAAATTGGAAGTCTCTTGAATTTAGTCAATCTTGGTCACAGAAAACCATTATTAGGGGAGTTTTGCGAACTTTACAGCAGATGTTGGTAATGTTGTTGACATTTCAACACGCTGCTCCCTCTCTCTCTCCTCTCAGGTCGCATCACTGTGGCGCTTGGGTCACCGACTCCAAAAGCGCCAGGTCCAAAGCATGCAACCATAGCAGGGTCAAACAACGTTAAGAATGAGCCCACAATCTGACAAGTCACCACGAGTTCAGTGCCCTCTCCTGGCATCCTGCATAACATGTAAACATATGGGCAGCATGGCACAGCTATGCGTCAGTCTACCCCCCTGTAAAACTGACCACGTTCTTACAATTTCAAAAGTTTGGACACACCTGATTGTATACGTTCAAGAACACACCTGGAGTGGTATTTATGCAGTAATCCTCTTCATTTAGGCATTTTCTTCAGCTGATTTCTTATTGTGACACAAAACTGTTCTCCACATTGTTAAAGCCCATAAAACCCATCACCAGACTCGCTCTGAGCCGTTCTGCAATGAATGTGTTAATCACTGCGCCACTACCAGCTCGTTAGCTAAAAACGAAAGGTTGTATTCAGTGTTTTATTTGCATTTGAAACTGTGACTAGCCCAGTCTCTCACTACTTAGTCCTTATTATCTTTTCTTTACACAGACATTATTAAGTTTTTAAACATTGACACATTGAAACAACAATGCTACGAGCCACAATTCTGCATATGTTCACTTGAATAAAAGCCATTTTTAATCTAGTCATTGCTGCTTACAATTAGCATTCTGTGAAAAAGGTGAAGTAAGACGTGTTTTTTGGAGTGTTATATTACCTGCATAGATCTATTGAGCAGTTTGGCATCTTCCTTTTAAAAATCGGTCTTGACATTTATTCACTTCTCGCAGTCGGACTCCGCTCTAAGACATATCCGTCTTGTGCTAAAAGACTCATTGGTTTTGACATTTTAACACTAGCCAGCTCCTGCCCAGAGCCACTGAGGACCTAAAAAACCTCTTACTACAGATGTTCTCCTGGGTTTACACCGAGGAGCAGCTAAAACGTCAGCCATTTTATAAACCCAGTCACCTCAGGCCCCCTCTATGTACAAGGTAAGGAGAACTTAACCAGGATATTACTGCAATTCTCCGCACACAGCAATATAGGTTTCACACTGGGCTGGAGAAATGGAGCCCGTTTAGCTGCAGTGGCCACTTCACTCTGGGAAGGAGGTGCTGGGTAATTCAGCAACGAAAGCTACAATAACAGGCTTAGTGGAAATAAAATAAGGCTGTACAATCACCAGCATCAATGGGGATTGTAGGTAATTCACAGTGCCATATATGCTACTGTTGGAAAGGGGTTTCGATAACTGTTTTTAAGGTGACACAAGAATCTCACTGGATGGTTATTATCATGTTCACAGTATCAACCAGTTTAAGTGAAGAAGCCTTGAGAAAATTGGATATGCTGTCAAGTATTGGTAAACTGTTTAAGTACGTTCTTTTCGATCAGACCAGTTTGCATACCCGACAGTTTCGATTGCTTCCTTCTTAAGTCTTAACCAAGACTTAACTCTACAACACCAAGGATGAACCCAAGAAGAAGCAGATGGCTTTAGTTGCAACATCGTGAGAACATCGAAATATGGCCAGCCTTATTGGGTGGTATGGCAAAAAACAAAATCATGTCACAATTTTCTTTGGATTGGATCAGTGTTTCCCAACCAGGGGTACAGGGACCCCAGGGGTAGGCGAGAGTTTAGCAGGAATACGTGAAAACATGTCAAATCAAATTAAGATAAAACTGAATTGTGTCAATTGATAAATAAGAGTTTTAGGGTACACAAGACAAAAAAGTTGGGGACCACTGGTTTACATTATCTCAAACTTTATCAGAACTTTTTACAGGCCACTAAAGCCATCTGCTTCATCTGAAAGTTCGCACTTCACTCCGATTGCTTAAATCCCCCTGACACTTAATCAGAACATGATGAGACCAAGCAGCAGGCGCAGTGAGTGGGGAAAAGAGTCCTTATTTGAGCACACATTGAACTTAAAAACAAAAATCACTTAAAAAGCAGATTGTCACAAGGATCAGATCATGATTGTGACTAAATGATTTGAGTTCTGTGAGAAGGTTTCTCTGGGAGTGGGTCTTAAGCCTCTTTGGCTTCAACCACTCTCTTGGAACATTTTTTTTCATATGCATTAACTTGATATACTACCAATATTGAAATACTTGAATACATTGCATCAATGAACACAGTACTTTTAATCTCAATTTTGTCAGATTAACATTGTGGTAACTTTTAAGCATGGGGCCAGAGATATTACCTTGCATTTGTGTGTGTTTAAATTATTAGGGATGATCCGATATCAACATGTATTTTTTGTATTTCAAGATGTATTTTTTTTTTTGTATTTTCTATTGGTGACTGTATTAATCCAAACTGCCATAATATATGCTACTTTTAGAAAGGGACTTACTGATTTACTTCTCACTGGATTAATATTCCTCTTCATGTCCACTACTTCTGTACTCAGTCTCATTCTCAACCAATTTTACTGTAGAAATCTTCAGAAAATATAACTTGAATATGCTGTCAACAGTGCCATATGGTTCTTTTGCAAAGAAAGAAAGCCCAGCTGTGTACTGGTCACTGGAGCATGGAGAGGGACAAAAGTGCACCATCTGCTGGATTTTTGTGTAACTACATATTCTACATTTACACTACATGGGTTATTTTTAGACTCAGTAAAGGAATAGGCCACTATTTTACATACTGAGACATGTTCTTACCTGAGCTTAGACAAGTTGATGCGTAGCTGTCTGGTCTTTGTGCGTGCCCTCAGAAACGTAAATAGACTGAAGATATTGCTAGCGTATTCCTATGGTGAAAAACGGGGGTGAAGTTAGAAGCCACCAAGCTCTTCCACGTTTTCCCTACTTAAATACGGTTATGTGAGTAATTAAACCTGTCGATTTTCTAAGCAGAAAAAAGGGGTACTATATTGTAAGGCGTAATAACACCCCAGGAGCACTGCGATGTCTGCGCAGTAATATCTTCACTCCTAGTGTGAGAGTGGATGTATTACTGCGCCTTACAATACAGTATAGTACCCCTTTTTATCAGCTTAGAAAATCGACATGTTTAACTACTCACATAACCGTATTTAAATGCCCCCCCCCTATTCCTGTCCTATTCCTTTAAGTTACCCTACAAAAAGACTACGGTGTCAATAGTAGTTATAAACCCCCCAAAAAGTGTAATATTGTAGCATTTGGCTTAAATGTACTATGCAACAGTCCATGTTCCAGTTTAACTGGTTGAAATCACCTGAAACATTTACATTCCCGTCGATTTGGTAAACATTTTTATACGTTGTGCCTTTATATACCACTATTCATACATTCCCCTTGTACCCTCTTTGATAATGTAATTGACAGTCCCTTTGTGAGACAAAGTGAAACCTGTGAAAGGTTATGTGGGCGGATCCCTCGACTGAAGTTATTAAATGCTTGGTTTGTAAAAAGTCGACTTCTGAAGTCCCGGGGGAACACTTATCTGTCTGATGCAGCGATGAAAAGGCGTTTTGTTCCACGGAGCGGCCTCTCGAAGTGCTATTCTGGTATTCCCCGCTGAGGTGGGAGCTTTGTGTTGACGTCGGCAGTTTGTGAGTGGCACACAGTTAAAACACGTCTCCGAGCGAGAGACACTGAAGATGACAGGGGTCCCACTGGGGCTCATTTACTTTACGCTGCCTCCGTCCCGAGCGCGGCGCGTGGGACTGGGAGACAACAACAGCACCCAGCGTCTCCACCTGGGACAGCGAGAGGCAGACACTTTATTTGGCAACATTTTGGACTGGCTTCAGTGGATTCAGAGGAGAATAACGTAACAGGGACACATTAGCAACACGTTCTCTGAAGTTTAAACAGGACTTAAGCGTTTGTGTTGATGCAGAGGAATTAGATTAAATGTGTTTTGGTTTAAGTCAGTGCTAAATTAAATTAATTGTAAATTACATGCACTTGAAAACATTTTTGTAGAGGACTAGAACTACAAGGTTAGCAGGTTTTATACATGATAAATCATATGGAGAAAGATCTTTGTTGTATTCAAGGATGTTCTATCACCTAAACATTTAGTAATTAAATATGAATGTCCCAGGCCAGTTTTGCCAATAGAAATACAAAATAGTTGTTTTCTGTTCATTCACTCAGTGCAAACTCCCAGGCCCTTCATGACTATTGTCTGTCAATGTCACAAACGAGTCCAAATTGAGACTGACAGGACGTTAAATCACCAGCTGAGGCCCATCAGGAACTTCATGAGCAATCGCCTCTGAATCACTCATTTAGACATTTTTGGACTTAATTTTTTACGGTTCTTGTGTGTGGTCTACCGCATTTGATCAATTTCTGATGAGCAAAGCTCGGCACATTCACGAACCATATTTATAAAACAATAGTTGCTAAATTCAGCCACAGCTTGGTCCTTAGCTCTGATTTCCTGTATGGAGTGGGCATCCGACATTTAACTGGGTCCTTTCCTGGCGTAAACGTCAGTCCAGTTTCACCAGGGGCGTACGGCAGGGTTGCCAGGTATCAGCAGCCAAACTATCCCAAAAGGATTTGAAAACCTGTCCAAAACCTGCGGCGCAGCTGTTATACACTGACGTTTTTATGAATACTGTAGTGTCATTGGGCTTGTCTTATAGAACAGACTTGCCCCAGTCTCTCTTACAGAGAGCTGCTCTGATGGTCTTGATTTGAGGATTTGTCTTTCAATAGTCTGATTTTTAATAATAAAAATCTACATATACTGTATAGAGTATGTAACATATTTACAGAAGCTCTGCCAAAACAAACGGTTCAAAAAGCCGCACAGTTCCTCAGGAATATCACGGGTCTGGCAAACATGGTGTAGAGTGAGATGGTCAATATTACAGTAAACACACTGAAGTGATTCAAGACTATTTCTGAAGTAGGATCTGAAGGTCTGAAATATCCAGGTCTAAACAGTCCAGACTGAGATAGGTCTCTGAAGTGGAGAGGCTGATTCACACACTGCCCACACTTGTGCTTCTGCTCTGGGCTTTATCCTCTTTGAAGAGTCAGGCTGAAGATACTTGGAACACATACTGCATCAATAAATACTGATATTACATATTTTAGTTTTGTTTTGTTTATTTATTCATTTTGCACTTTTTAAACAACATCTAGATTCACATTGAGTCTTCTTTCTCAAATATATATTTTTACATTAGTCAGCAGTAATATGTACGCTTGAGCAGAAAGGCCTTTTTAGCACAATGGGAAGTCTGCGTACTGTACATTGAATTATTTATACAAATCAATATCAGATCGCATTAGTCAGTAAGTCTGGCTCGCTGTTTTACATTCACACGCAAAAACCCGGCTTTCTTTCGCCTCTTCCCCACAATACCACCAACGTGCACGGCGTCAGGTGCGAGAAAATAAAACCACATTTTACTCCTTATCAAGTCAGCAGTTTGTTGAGGCAGGGCCCGTTGGGGATCTGCGGTGACAATTAGTTTGGTGTTGGAAACTGTACGTATTGATCTTGCGTCTAATCCCTGGGCCCTGCCTTTTTTGAGCGCTATATAATGAATATGCGATAGCACCACCGGAGAGGGGACTAGGATGTAGGCATTTTCCTGCGCGGCCAAGTTTTGTGTTTGTTTCCTGTTTATTTATTTAAGAGAGCATTAGTCAGCAGAACGACGAGCCTGTAAAAGCCATTATAGAGAGGGGAAAGCTTTTGTGTTCCCGTGATGGACTGGGGCCACTCAAAGTCACTGCGGATGAATTATTGACAAGGCCATGATAGGGGGGCACCGAGTGTCAATAGGCGCTTAACGAGGGATGTGTTTAACAAAGTTTGGCGGCGAGAGCGTGGTTGGATTTAAGGCCAGACGCTGCAGGTGAATAGGGGGGGGGAAATGTGAAGTGAGTGTTTTGAAACTTTTGTCGTGCATTACTGACAAAATGAGACAAAATCTAAAAAGGGGATAAAGCCAGATTTCAATGTGTGGCTGTATATTTTGTTGATATACTAGTTACAAAGATTCGTTCAGAGGGGATTTTGGATATTTTGGTTGGTTTTCCAATAAACAAATTTCCAAATTTGCCTTGTTTTTTGGGGTTCAAACCTCAATAAGTACAAGACTGGAAGGTTTGGAGTTTGTATGAGCTACTAAAGTGGATATGTCGCCCTAATGTGGGAGAAATCAGTTTGAGAAAAGAGTCCTTGAAGTATGGAAGCCCGTTTCTGCCATGTTTAAAAAATAAAAAAAATACAATGGAAAGTCAAAATTATGAGCTTAAAACTCAAAATTCTGAATTTTAAACCCAGAATGTCAAATTTCTGTTATGTACTTTTTTATGTTTTTTTTTTTACATGGCAGAAACGTGCTTCTATATTTGTATTACATTTTCACATATACAGAAGTTCTATGGAGAAACATTGAAGTACACTCCTTAATGTAAAGCAGGGGTAGGCAAGTTTACTGTTTCGAGGGCTGATATTCTTTCCAGCCACAAGAGCACGCCATGTTTCCCCATTTTGACCCAATTTTAATAACCGTTTTGTACAAACAGTAATGATGGCTGACAAATTTATGGAAAGGGTTCTGAGACTCCTCCTCCCCTTTGAAAGTTTCAAAGCAATTGGTCATATTTTCTGTATGTTTCTCAAACCATCTGAGGGGCCAGAGGATTCATGATGGAGGGCCGGATTTAGACCTCGGGCCTGACGTTGCCTACTGTTTAGTCATTGATTCTTTTTTCGATGAGTCGACTAATGTAACGATTGTTAAGTTCTAAGCCGAGACAATACAGAGGTAACGAGCCATATTAAGTATGAATAGGCTAAGATGTTTTCCTACCTTTAGCAGCAGGAGAGGAGGGACTTAGAGGTTAACTCCTCCTTCTGGTTTACTCTTAAGAGACCCACAAGCGTGTTCAAGTTGTTATTAAGCTGATGACGAAGACTGAAGAATTTTTGCCTACGATGTACAACTCCTGTATGAACCTACACAAATTGATGTAAAGATTAGGTCATTATTTGCTTCCAGGTGACAATATACTGCATAGGTTAAGAGAGAAAACTGGCCAAAAAGCTGAAAATCAAAAAATGAACCTTACCCATAGTGCCCCCCCTTAAGCGAGTAAACAAAAACATTATGGACAGTAGGTTGGGTTCAGGGAGTAGAATTTGACGTTAATGTCAAATAATAATTGCCCCAGACAATGCCAGTCTATTGGAGGTTCACTGATTTGAACAGGAACGCCACAAATGCTTCGTTTTATCATGATTTCCTTGGGACTGCATCCACAAACCTGTCATGCTAATAATTCGTTGCGAATATCTTTTCATCTGATCACAATAATGCAGAGAGATCAAAACATCTTCATTTTGAAATTGAAAAGACAAATCCTCCCATAGAAAACTGACCTGTCCTCTCCATCATTAAACTTTCAATGGGTCCAAAGTGATGATACATAGGAGTAGAGGACTGGTGAAGGGAATTATGGGAGCTGAATATTTGGATTCTGTTCATTTGAAAGAGCCGTTGAACAGGCCGACTCATTTTTAGATTATGAAGTCAGCCCGGTAGCTCACATTGTTTATTTATTTGCCAGTTGTAGAGCGTAATAATAATTACTGCACTGAATAAACAGGCAGAGGTGAATACACTTGCTCCCCTTGTGCAAGCTTTATTAGTGGTTAAACAGTTTCTTAATCACCAAGAATTCATTCTAGTTGATGAAACACACTAAATGTTCCATAGAAAATGCATTGTGCTCTTTGTAACACAGAATAATGGCACAGTAAAAGTAAAAAGTCTATAAGAAGTAGTACTTTGCGTGTTACTAAATGAAATGAACAAAACACACAGTTGTGATTTACGCCCAGAGTAATGCATGGTTTTGAAGCTGTGCCGCTGTAAAGGAAATCCATATCCTTGATGCCAGTGCCAATCTTGTCGGCAGAAGACAGCTCCTGAAATACAGCGGCTGTGGCAGACTGATGGAGATCACTGATGTTTGACAATTCTATAAATATCAACTTTAAAATATATCCACTGTGCCGCGGGCTGCAGACAGAACCTGGTGACCCCCGCAAAAGAGCAGCTTTGGCTTCAAGGGATTTTTTTGGTGTTAAAAGTGTTCATAGCGTTCTTTTGGTCAGGCTTGACATTAACTTCTCTTGCACTTTTAGGGCTAGACTTTTTCCAAATACTATAATTGGGTGTCTTGTTATAGAGCTCAATAGTCCACCAAGCTTGTTTCTAAGTAAAAAAAAGTCCTACTGAAAATCTATACAGACTTTTCAAAAAAATACAAAAGTGAAGGTTTAAGAGAACAGTAAATGGTGTCAACTTATGTAGGTACTCAAAGCCTTTTACAGCAAGGAACCACTCACTCATTCACACTCTCCTTCATACACCAGTGTACAGCGGTGCAGTTAGTGCTCACGCCTCACAGCTAGAAGGTGTGTGTAGAATCAGAATAGAGTTTATTGCCATTGTCAATGAAACGTAGGCAAAAATTCTTCAGTCTTCATCTGTACTCTGTAGTTGAAGTGTAGGACGTTTCGATCTTACTCCAAAGTCATCAGCTACTGAAGCCTGGAGCACGCTGTGGGTTTAGTAAGGGTGAACCGGTAGGAGGAGTTAACCTCTAAGTCCCTCCTCTCTAGGTACTTTAAATGGCTCGTTAGTCCACCTTAAAGTACCTAGAGAGTAGGGACTTAGAGGTTAACTCCTCCTACTGGTTCACCCTTAATAAACCCACAGCGTGCTCCAGGCTTCAGTAGCTGATGACGATCTTTGGAGTAAGATCGAAACGTCCTACACTTCAACTACAGAGTACAGATGAAGACTGAAGAATTTTTGCCTACGATGGACAACTCCTGTACGACTGAGAACCTACACAAACGAATTGTCAATGAAAGTTTCACAGACTAGGAATTTTCTTCGCTGTACTCGTGCAACATGAAACATAAACTTGTAATAATGATAAATAATAAACTATGGAAATGTTCTCCCCGTATCGGCGTACCACAAAAAACATGTACAATAGGCCAGAGTGAATGAGAGTGTGTGAGTGTGGGACAACGGCCTGTTTACATGCATGAGCAGAGGCGCCGATACCGTGGACGGAAAATACTGAGCACCCACATGTGCCAGATAGCCAGTAGCATAGGCAATCCTCCTGTGGGTGCTGCAGGGCTTAAGTAAATCATAATAGCAGTCTTTATTTGTCTTATCTGCTCACACTTGCGAGGGCGAGGTCGTGGGCATTAGATAAATACACTTCCCGGCTAGCTCAGTGGACTAGAGTAACTAACCGGTAAGCAGGAGGTCACGGGTTCGAGCCAGGGCCTCGGCGATTTTTTTCAATGAGTCTGACTTGGCACCCACAGGGAAAAACATAAACCGGCGCCTATGTGCATGAGTCCCATGTGTGTTGTCTACCATCTGCGCCTCTGTCGCCTCTAATCTAATCAGATATGTGTTACTGTAACTCATAGCACAAAACACACAATTACAAATGGAAGATTTATCCAAAATTTTACAAACTGAAAAGGTTAAACGCATTTTGTTGTATTTTCAAGTATTTCGTATTTCCTTTCCTGTAAAATACCCGCGGCATAGAGGGGAGCAACGAAAAGGTTAACGTCCCCTTCTGAGGTAAACCAGAGGCTGCGTCCATTGAGATGAATGGGGAAACATCGACTGAGATCTTCACATTTAGGTCTGAAAAATAACATTATATGTGTTCTATATATTTGTCTAATATAAAAGAGATGCAAATGAAGAGATTTTTTGCTGTAGAAGATTCACAGAGCGGACAGTTAATGTTTTAAAGTGGGCTAAAGTTAGCAGGAAGTTAGCATGTTCGGACTTCAATATAAAGTGTTTAGCCGTTCTTAGTGACTTAATTGGATCAAATTCAAATGCCCATACAACTGTGAGTAATTTTGCAACTTCTTATATATATACAGTAGGTTTAACGGCTAAACACTTTATATTGACGTCCAGACATGCTAACTTCCTGCTAACTTTAGCCTACTTTAAAACATCAACTGTCCACTCTGTGAATCTTCTACAGCAAAAAATCTCTTCATTTGCTCGTTATTTTTCAGACGTAAATGTGAAGATCTCAGTCGATGTTTCCCCATTCATCTCAATGGACGCAGCCTGCAGTTTACCTCAAAAGGGGGCGTTAACCTTTTCGTTGCTCCCCTCTGTGGTCTGTAGTTTTCACATAGCTGATTAGCTTCCATCGTGCCTTTTAAACTCCAAATAGAAAGAAAATATAACTCTTCTTGAGTTGTGTGGCCCTCTGTTGTCGTTTATTTGATTTTATATTGACTTCTATCCATTCATTTCTTGATTTTTTGTTATATTATGGTGTTGCTTCAATATGATTTTACTAGGTTTTGTTGTTTTGGTTGGACTAGTGAAGTGAAATCAAGCATTTGTTCTTTTATTCTTTAAAATGTGGTTCCTTTTCTGTGTCGCACCTGGGAAATTGCTACGTTGTTAAAATGTGCTCTATCAATAAGTGGAAAGACTTGGATTTGAAGAACCTTTGTCTCCCATGATACGACAGACCTATTAAGAATTTCCCCCAAACGAACTGAGCTGAACTGCCTTGTGTTTTTAAATGCTCTTTGCTCTTGTCTAAAATATGTGTCATGTGCTGTCTCCCTCAGGACTACACCCTGACCATGTACTTCCAGCAGTATTGGAGAGATAAGAGACTGGCTTACGCTGGGATCCCTCTGAACCTGACCCTGGACAACAGAGTGGCCGATCAGCTCTGGGTGCCCGACACGTATTTCCTCAACGATAAGAAGTCCTTTGTCCACGGGGTCACAGTGAAGAACCGCATGATCCGCCTGCACCCCGACGGGACTGTCCTGTACGGGCTCAGGTGAGGACTAGCTGACCCCGAGCTTGGGCTGCACAATATGAGAAAAACTTCATTATTCCATGACTGTCTTGAGTATAGGATAGATAGAGCAGTGGTTTATTCATTTTTGTTTAATTTCAGCTTCAGTGACAGTGTTTGTCTGGGTAAGACATGGTTTACCCACAGTTTAGAGATAAGCTAGTCCAATTTAGGGCTATTTTAGACCCAGTTTTGTCCTGATTTGATCCAGATCTGGGCCTGGTGATGCTTGGAAGGTCAGATATTTAATGAGGTGGTATATACTGTATATAGTATAAAACAGAGCAGTAGTTTGAGCCACAGATTTTACATCAGAAAAATTACAAGGCACACCACCAAGCAAAAACTATATTCCTTGTAATATAATGACAATCTAGTCTCAATTTACTTGCTCAGTGTGAAACCTGGGCCTGTTTGGTTTAACACAAAGCTGATATTCTGCAAGAACTCAATTAAAGGACAGAATATACACTCACAGTCACCAACCCTATGCCCACGGGCACCAGGGTGCCCTTTGGGGCATGTCTAGTAGCCCCTGAGACTTTTTCTAAGGAGTAAAACACACATTTTCTTGTATCTGATTCTTAAAAAATTGTTGTTTTTATGTTCTTGTGACTCAGTATTAATTTAAAATGTAAAAAAAGATTTAATTTAATTTAATTTATTTAAAAGATATTTTGATTTTGAACTTAAAATAATATTCTATAATTAAACAGTGTAAGTTTTTAATTGGTAGCCCTCGAAAAACTTAATGCTCTTGAAGTAGCCCTCGACTGGAAAAAGGTTGGTGACCCCTAGCTACAGTATTATAACGCTCACAGTGACAGACATGTTTGTCCAGCCCCTTTGGCTCTAAAGGCCTTTCCAGTTTTATATTGTTTCATATGACTTCCAAGGCTTGATGCTAAGCACCAGAAGCACATGGTACTTAATATGCAAAACAAAAGGACGGACTTTCGCAGCTGTTGGACTGGATTCTACCAGAGTTCACTAAATGGACGAACTGCAAAGTAAACAAGAATTCTTTCCCCGTAATTATAACCGCAACAGTGCGTCCTAAGTGGACCATTATTATTTCTTATTGTGGGACAATGTCAGATTGGTTGCCGGGCCGGATCTGGCCACAGGCCGCCATTTGTCGAGGCCTGATGTAGTGCGTCAACACATGCATGAGTGTGGTGCGTTTTCTCAAACCGTGGACAGTACGGCTACAAGATGAATCCATATTGAATCAACATCGCAATTTTAAATACTGTAATAACCTAACCCCAAAGGCTGAGGGTTTTCTTCTGCCTTGCGTCTCCAGCGTTTTATGAAGCTGAAATATAATAAATGAGTACTACTGCAATGTACATATGAAGAGTTTATTTGCAAAAACAGATAAGTGCCATTGACAAAAATCAACATGTGCTTGTAGTTTTCTCTTTTTGTAGATGAGATTTTAATGACCAGATCTATTTTAGTGCATCAGAAATATGAAGTCACTTGTTTTTAATCAAATTAATTCACCTTTAACTTTACTGGTGCTACC
>OMNZ01061641.1:7004-29777 GCA_900303255.1 Lesueurigobius sanzi | reverse complement strand
GTGCTTGTAGTTTTCTCTTTTTGTAGATGAGATTTTAATGACCAGATCTATTTTAGTGCATCAGAAATATGAAGTCACTTGTTTTTAATCAAATTAATTCACCTTTAACTTTACTAGTGCTACCTGTAGAGTACGGTAATACAAATTTAAAACAACTTAGCAAAAAATTCAAAATGGAGATATCTGCTTTTGCAAACGAACTCTTCATATATATTTTTAATCTTTATTTAACCAGGAAAGTCTCACTGAGATTAAAAATCTCTTTTTCAGGGCAGTCCTGGCCCCAGAGGGGATCCTATTGTACATGTTTTTAGTGGTAGGGGAAACCGGAGCACCCGGAAAATCGCAATTAGGTTTTTTGTCAAAATCGTGCAGCCCTAGTGGACAGTTTAAACCTGTGATCTGTCCATTTATTATTGGTACATAAGAAACGGTCATGTTGTGATAATGATATTATTATTTAGCGATATATCGTGCTGCCTCACCCTGAGGGATCACCATTCTCTTCTCAAAAGCCAGAAAATGCCAAAAATCACTGTTGGAGGGAACATTGACTTTCACAATGAAGCTTATGTGATATATTCTTGTCAAACATTGCCACGGTAGAGCACAAATTTCAGTCCAGGGATAAGAGCGTGTATCGTATCTAAAACAAGCCAGAATCAAAACTGTATTAAGCTTGACTAAACCTACGTAGAAGCCGCTAACAGGGCCTAATCCAGGACCAAACAAATATTGGGCTAAATAATGAGTTACACTGGACTAATGCAGAACTTAACTGTACATTCCCATCTATATCTCTATCACAAAGCAGTTGACAATCTGCAATCTGTTAAGAGCCAATGTATTTTTCCTTCCTGTCAAATAAAACCTCTGCATTTCGCCCGTATTCGAAAGCTGGAACAGTCTTTTTTCAGTTTCCGTAGGTGTATTTGCAATCAAAATCATATTCTCAACAATTCCCTAAAGCGGCCTTTCCTAATTCTGAGAGCGCCGTTAGTGGTAATTGAGGAAATGCTTTCAGGGCTTGAAAATATGTGATTTTGTCTTCGATATTTCTGCAGCACTTTAACAAGAGAAAAACAATAATAATTAATGTGATGTTACTTTAGGATCACGACGACAGCAGCCTGCATGATGGACCTACGGAGGTACCCCCTGGACGAACAGAACTGCACTCTGGAAATTGAAAGCTGTAAGTTTAACCCTTGCTTTGCTGAGTCACCAGACAGTACTGTTATTATAGAGCATGAGTAGCATGTAGTCCAGACTGTGCGTTTTGCTTATGCAGATGGTATGTTTGAAATGATGAATGGTTTTATTCACAAACAATGCACAACAGACACAAAGTCCTACGGAGGGTGTTTTCACAGAGCTGTTTGGAGTCATCACAAAAGCTATAATAGGTATATAGTCGGATTGTAGAGTTGTTGATTTGTGTGCAAAAAAACAAAAACACAATCTAGCATTTTGTGTTTTGCGAAGCTCAGTTCCAAGATTTGAATGTGTTACTTTGCAAAATCACTATTAATAATAATGAATAAAGATTAGATGACATCAGAACATAAGGGCTGCAATGACTCATCGGTGGTGATGTTATACTCGGTCTCACTGCTCGACTTGGGAATCAATGGATATGAATAGGGCTGGGTACAGTAAAACAAAACTGGTATGGGATTGAAAAAAGTTACTTATACGATTCTTTAGACACTAAGTTTTGATTCTTGGTGGATCCTGAGACGGCACTAAAGAAAGATCCTCAAATAAATCATCAAAAATGAAAAGGAATAGTTTTCAATAAGTTAACATTATCCTTCAGCTTTTATACAAAAAAGTAAGTGTTCATGCACTGGTAGCGAACTGGTATCCGGAAAAGCCCTTCTTAAGAGGGATTCGAGCTCTGCTTCAGTCTTTTCTGTCCTTTGAGGAGACTCTTGTTGTCATATTGGAAAAACAAAAAATAGATTGATTGGTTTATATTATATTACGTGACCGATGTAAGGTGTGGTTTCAAATTCACCATCTTTACTGATTGAATTAATCATATAATCAACACTTGGCACAGCAAGGGGCCCCCCAAAAGAACTGAATTTACTCTTTTGAAATCATAATGAAACAGAAACTACTCAAATCTCCCTGATCTAACGTTTACATGACCTTCAACAACTGCCAGGAAAATTGTTCAGGAGCAAAGAAAAAGTCACTTCAGCTGAAATACAGAAATTTGACAAAATTGAACTCTCTGAAAAAAATTATGTTTGTTTCAAGGTGTACAATATGTAAACTTTTGGCTAGTTTCTAGTTGAAAAGTGTAAACAAATGGGTTTTTTGACAATAAATGGCTTCACGCATGAGTGAAATAAAGGTTTTTGTGTTATCTTTCATATTCTATGAAATGCATAAGTTTACATACATATGTAAACTTTTGAACATTCTAACCAGCATTGACCCCACTGTCATTGTTCTTTTTAATGATTAAAAGGTCAATTTATGCCAAATATACAATAATAATAGAGTTAATATGTATTGCTGGGGATTCTCGAGGGAATTTAGGATCCCTAGGGGGCTGCGATCCACTGGACTTGGGGAATAGCCATAATAATCACCAAACATCATTTGGACAATAAACAGACCAACACATACAAAGTTCTGCAAAAGCAATTATTTTTAGTTTAGTTTAGTTTTCAACTAAAATAGCAATTAGTTGTAGTCCTAATAACATACTCTACATATTTTGCAACTAGGTTAATAAAGCCATTTCCAATGCACAGACAGTACATCTCAATTCCCCTGACCACAGTGGACTTACAACCCTGCCTTGAGCTTCATTATAACATACTGCTTTCATCTCTCTCCTTCATCAGTTAAATATGAAACGTGATTGTCGTAAAAGAAGAAGTCCTCGCACCCCTCGCGTCTCCGGCTCTGCGAGCGCTCCCGCTGCTCTGCGATTTATTAAGCTGTCGCGGCGGATGAGATTGCTGGCCGTTAGCAGCCAGTGTCTCTGCCCTGTCGGGAGCAGACAGTGGCTCCCTCAGCAGCGGTAACGATCAGCGCTCCCTTCATCAGTCTCTTGGCTCCGCGGCTCAGGCCTCCTCCATAAAACCATCAGCGCTTATGGATCCACGTGGTCCGCGGGCCCCGACTGGATACAGCGGCACAGATTTACACCCCACGCAATCAGCACTTAACAAAGATTGACGGGCCGCACGGTAAATCAGTCATGCGCCCCCATTAACACAGCGGAGATCTCACTCAGGCAAATAAAATTCTGATGTCATGTTACAATTAAAAATGCATATCCCAGGTTTATCATTATCAAAATTATCAGTAAGTGTAACTTTCAAGTAGGGCTGTACAACATTTAAAAAACTTCAATAACCACAAAGGTGTTGGGGAGTTTTCTTTTCCTGCATTGCGTCTCTTGCTAAAATGTAATAAATGAGCACTGCAATGTATAATAGCAATTTTAGAAGTATATTTTGCTGACAATAGATGATTTGCCAGTGTCGTCATGGGTCACACAGTTTTATTTACCATTTTGGACGTGTACCCCGGGACGTACAGTACATGGATATAGAGACGCACACGTTGGAGTTACACTGGCCTTCGTTCATGCAATTATAGAATTTTTTTTCAAATCTATTCGACAAATAACAAGTTGGATTACCCTCGAGAACAAGTGCAGTGATCGAGACAATCACGATGCCCTTTCATTGTGTTGAATATGGACGCGCAGAAAACAGGACGTAGACAGAAAACAGGACTAACTAAGCGAGACAATACTGGGTTCCTACTGTTAATTCAAGGTTCTGTAGTGCCCACTTCATATCAGGTTACCTACTATCCTTAATAATATTGTTAGGTCTAGATACAGGTCTAAATGTAATAAGTTATCAATTGCAATCTGAAAAGACTGGAGCAGTGTCCTCGTCGTGGATAACCAGTGACCGCACAACTGAACGACTGTACTGACACTGGGGGACTAGACCGACCTTTTATACATCACGGACTGGTTTGATCTAGGCATTATTTTCATGGACACAGTGAAAATAATGATACAATGAAAGTAAATTAAGTCCATGAAAATTTAAACTCACCAAATCGCAGAGTCAGAGGGAGCCCTGGGCTTATTTCTTTGCCAGTAGCTTGTATCCTTCTTGTTCGCGTTTTTTTTTTTTTTTTCACTCCAAACTCCAAAAGGTTTATATTTTAATCCACAATGTTTAGTCTCCATGTGCCAAAGCAGTTTGGAAGGCGTCATTGCCTTGTTTGCCAGTCCCCATATGCAGACCAGACTTTTAGCATGAGAGTCACCTGTAACGAAACCAGGCAATACCAGGACTCCTGGTATTGTCTGTTAAAATAAGCTTTCTTTTTCTCAGTCTCAGGCTCCTCTTCTGGCTATACATGTTTTAGTTGGCCTTTTCCCTTAGCAATAAAGCTCCCCGAAGACGTTCGTTTTTACCCATTTTCTCTAGCTTGTGCTTAGCTTTAACGTAGAGCTCTGATTGTCGTCAGGTCTAGAGCACAGATAATATGACTGGATATCCTCCAATGGATTTCGCCGACTTTCTGTCAGGAGATTTATTATACGGCAAGCTTATTGACCTGTAAATAGGGTCAGGCGAAAGCTACAGCAGAGTAATGGATGACACTGAAATAAAAAATACACATCGTAAATAATATTAAAATCGCAAGTTGAATCGCAATCGCAAATTTTGACTGAAAAATCACAATTTGTTTTGTTTTTTTGCAAAATCGTGCAGCCCTACTTTAAAAGTACACTGCGTAACATTTCACCCAATAAATAGAATAAAATACAGGCATTTATTGTATTCCAGGTATTTTTAATGTGAGCGGCTCCTCTCCTAAGACCTGACTTGTCATTTCCCTGGGAGCGGGGATGACTCCAGCTCGTCTCCATGGACTAAATGCAGCCAAAAATGAAATTTAAATAGGTTAGGTCCTCATCCAAATCCATTCTTTGTGTCTAGCTGGTCATTAGGAGCATGTTTTGTATTGGTGTACCTTTAAATGGGTAAGTATCTACATACAGCAAATATTTTTTGATTGACTGTTGGTTTTAGTTGGTTTCGGTGTTTATTTGGCTATGTCCCATCAGTCTGGATTCTTCAGACATCAATCTGGTTTATGATTAATGCAGCATTTATAAGACAAACACTGCAAAATGCAATCTAGAAAAAAATGGGGTTTTTTGTTGTTTTTTAATAGATTTAATAGAAGTAGATTTGAGGGAGAAAGAAAATTATCTGCCAATGGAGCAAGTATTTGTGCAATTAAATTAAGAAAAAACATCTCATCGTACTGAAAATTAGGTAAATACAGTAAATCTAAATTCACTTGAAATTTTACTTTTTCTTATTTTAAGTGCAAGATTGCTTGTTTCATTGGCAGATAGTTTTACTTACTCTACAAGGCCAAATCTATGTATTTCTAGATCACGTCTGTTTATGTTCTCAGTCGCACAGAGTAAGAATTACATCCAAAAAAAAAAGATTTTTTTGTGAAAAAACTATGTTCATCTCGGAGCAGAATTTGAGAGGTTCTTAGCTTTCAAATGAAAAATAACATGTGAAACTTGTACAGCCCTAGTTTTGAAAGTCAAGATTTTAATGTTGCCAAATAAAAACTCTTAAGCCCTTAATTAATTAATGATTAGCATTTAATGCTGGTAAGATTTGGTGTAAACTTCTGAACATAAGCTGAACATCTAAGATCTAATGGTTTGGTCAAATATCACATTCATTTATCTTTAGCTAGCGTTACACCACTTGTCTTTTGGGGTTAATGAATCAACGTCGATGTGTCTGACATTTCTCGTGCAATTACATTTCTCTAACATCGACAGTTCACAGTAAATTCATGAAACTTTTAATCCAAAAGATCACATTTGAAAGATAAATGAACAAATCAGCTGATCTCTAGATCATGTGGGAGAGCATGTATAGACCCGATTTCTCAAATACCCAAGGACCATATGAAGGCAAGTTTATTTGTAGAGCGCAATTTGTACACAGCAAAGTGCTTCACAGCTACATAAATTACAAGAAGGCAAATAAAAACCATGTATAAAACAAATATAATCATTCATTACTTTCATTAAGATTGGCATCGTGCACATTTAACAGTTTCAGTCTCGTATGCATCGCTAAAAAGAACTGTTTTTATCCTGGATCTGAACAGTATCAAAGGTGAGGCCTGTCTCACATCATCAGAAAGACTCTTCCAGTCTTCAGCTGCATAAAGCTGAAAGCCTCACTGTGTTTAGTCCTGACTCTGGGACCAGCAGGAGACCACTCCCTGACTATGAACTCTCCACTAGTTTTGATTGAGGCCTGCTTTTGTGAATGTTCGATTTGAAGATTCCAATGTGTTTAAAACATAATCTTTAGCCATTAAACTAAGCACGGGTCAGTCCTCACTGTGGTGTGTGTTTTCAGATGGATACACCACAGACGACATAGAGTTTTACTGGAAAGGGGGAGAGAGCGCCGTGACTGGAGTGACCAGGATCGAACTGCCTCAGTTTTCCATCGTCGACTACAAACTGGTGTCCAGGAACGTGGTGTTTTCGACAGGTAACTGATATCATCTGTACCGGCTCAGGCCTGTACATTAGTTATTTATTCATTCAAGAGGTGTGCAAGAGACAAATGTGAGGTATTACAACATGGCACCAATCCCCTTCCCCATTCAACACCCTGACTCCCACAGACACTCAGCCACACAAAGCCAAAGAGCACACAATGATGCCCCCACACACCCGACTTCCCGACTACCACACGTGCCCACGCACAACAAGAATCATTCCCCACCCACCCAAGCAGGCCCTCGGGCAACCAACGACCCACTAGGCCGTGTCCCAATGGGGATGAAAAGGAACAGACTGAAGCATAACATGTAGCTCCAAAGTAGACCTAGGCCCCGTTCATGAAGGCTCGATGCTGAGCAGAGCCCACTGGGTCCCATGTCAAACTGGGGACAAACAGGGCTAGCTTGATGTGTAGTGTGCAACTCCACAGCGGAAGTAGGCAGACCAAAGCAGACCTATGCCCCGTTTATGCAAGCTCTAGGATGACCAAAGGCCATTAGCCCATATTTCCCTTAGTTTGGGAGATTTATCCCCAGAAAATATACTGCACTTTGATGCAAAGAGAAAAGCAACTAGCCTCTGACAGCAGTAGTTTGGACTGGAGTATCAGCGCTAAAGCTAAGCTAAAGTTAACATTTGAGCTGTTGTACAAAAACAACAGACCACAGAAATCCGACTCATTGGTTCACATGAATCCTGCAAGACTAGACCAGCTTTAGAAAAAATATTATTATTTTTAGTTATTTACTTTGCAACAAAATTCAGACACAGACGGTCAATTATACTATGTATTCAATTTGCAATACATTTAGACTTATGGTGCGCTCCAGGAAACTGGTAACTGGTAAATTTCTGACCTCCAACTGGGAAAAATGCATTTTAACGCCGCTTGAGCTGGTAATTACAACTTGTAAAGTCGGAGATGTTCACATCCTTTAACATAACACTATTTTGCATGTTTATAATTGTATCTGGTGCAAAGAAACATTTTTAAAACATTAGCGTCTCATTAGCTAACTCTTTTAGCACCAGCAGTGTTGTTTACGTCCGAGTTTATTTGGCTGGAACGCTCTGTAGTCGTAAGTTGTATGTTTCAAGCGGGAAAAGTCCTCAACATAAAATTGAAACAAAAACTATTTAAATAGTTATTTTTCATTAAATTCTATCAAAAGAAGACCTAAAAAATGCTACAGTTCGATCAAAACAGATCTAAGTAGTGGATAAAACTGAATTTGAAAACTGAACAATAAGCCTATTGCATTTTGTTTTACAATATTGGCAATATGTGAATCAAAATTGTCTGACTGGCAAAGAGCGTAGGTTTCATGTCAACATAATGATAGCACCATTGTTGAATGAATATGTAGCAGATTTGTTAGTCAAAGTTTCCCTGAGCCATCCAGAGCTCAATAAAGTATTAACAAAGAAGCTTGTCTCACCAGTTCCCGCTGCTGTTTTCCCCACAGTCTTCATGCTCACATTAGTCTTTTATAATTACAGGATTTTGCATCACACTCCTCCCTCTGCGCTCGGCTGCTCCACGAGTCAGAAACATAACAAAGCCACAATTACCCTGTGTTTTTCCGAGCATAAATAAAAGCGTGGGGTCATTCGTACTGTTCCTGGGGCATCAACATAAAGCCTCATGCATTACACTGGTCTAAAACAATGGTGATATTCCCACTGCTGAATTAATGTCCGATAGATATAGGAGGGCGAGGAGGGGGGGGGTCCACTGGGAGGCGCTTACAGCTCATTACTGTCAGGGTCAAATGTTGATTCAAATACTGTCAGAAGAGTCCACAGCTGGAGCTCCGCCAGAGAGAGCAACAGTAAAGGACTAAATACGCGCGATGCATAGTAATGTAAAGTAATGAAGTGATTTGAGATACTGGAACTGGCAGTGCTGGAAGAAGTACTCAACTTTCTTACTTAAGGCGAGACACGGCATGTGAAACCATCGATTTTTCATGGGGTGGGTCAATTTTGAGATTTCTGTTTGGTAACTTAACATCGTAGCTACCATGTTGAAGTAGAAAAATGAGCAAAGTCACCCTTTACGATGGTTATTTTATGAAGTTTTGCCGAGCTGCGGTTCGGGAAATGACTTCAGCTGCGCCTTTTTCCTTCGCCTTTTGCTCCTCTCACCAACATGTTCAGGCAAAAATATTGATATATTTGGTTTCAATATGGAGTGTGTAAAGTCCACAACAAGACTCTGTACGTCATACATGATAATATCCTCTCTGGGACAAGCAAGGGAAGAAAATACAGGGACAACAACTTTCGCAGATGCTACTAAACTTTAAAGCCAATTTTCAGAGAGTCACGTTTTAACTTTACGCTTACAACGAGGTCTTCACTTCAGTAGCACAAACACACTCAAAACCCCCCCAGTCTTTTGCTTAACAATATTCTGAAGATTTGTTCATATGGATTTTTTAAATATTTAATTCCTAGCCGGATTTATTTAGTTTTGAATCCCTAAAAACAAGGCACAATTTTAACTTCAGACACACTAGTAAGTAGTTTATTAAAAAAAATTAAAAAAATAAACATTATATCCAAAATCCCCTCTGATCAAATCTTTGTAGCTAATATATCAACAAAACAAAACCAAACATTTTAATCTGGCTTTATCCATTTTATGATTTCGTCCCTGAAATAGGCAATTCTGGTAATTTTAACACATAAAATGCCAAATTTTTGTATAAAAACATAAAATGACAGATAACTTGTAATACATTTTTTTCTTATTAATGCCAATAATATACAGCAAAAAGTTTCAAATTAATATCACTCAATTTTATCATCTTCCCTTAATGGAATACGCCACTATTTTTCATCCTGAGATGTGTTCTTACATGAGCTTAGACGAGTTGATGCCCTCTGTAGCGTAACACCAAAGATGTTGTCACCATTTAGCCTCCGCTAACTATTCCATTGGGGTTCTCAGAGGTTGAAGTTAGAAGCCACCAAGCTCCTTCACGTTTTCCTTATTTAAATATGTGAGTAGTTACACGATCCAAGTATATTTACACAAAATTAAACATGTCAATTTTCTAAGGCTGTTGTTGACCCGTTAAGCCTTCCAAAGAAGCATTACCATAGTGCTTGCAAGTGTTTTATCTCCAAGAATATGACATGAAGACTAGATTTCTAGTGTGGGTGTGATATCATACTGTTTCTCATAAAAAGGTATGTGAGAAAGCGCCCTTTGGCAACCCTCTCTATTGTTAATTTAGTGCAAATTTGTGCAGATTTAATCGTTCAAATCATAATTATGTTGCTGGTTTTTAAAGCCGCAAAGCACTGCGTTGAAAATAAACCCTTGTGAATCGGTTCATTTGATTCCTGCATATGGAATACTGTAGTACCGTAGGGAGCTTTAGCACTATGCATTTTAATAGCTAAGTACTGTTTGGTTTAGAAAGTTGGACCGTTTTGCTAAATTTAGTTAATTAGTTTTGTCATGTTGTAAACCTACGGTGGCCCTGAAGTGCAAGTCACACCTATCCTGAGCAAAAAAGGAAAAAAAACAAAAGCAGAAATGCAATAAGAAAAAGATGAAACGCAAGAACATAAGCTGAAACGCCAAAAATTGAGTTAATGTAATTGACTAAGTTCGGGAGTGAAGCTGCTCCTGCCATTTCTTCCGCTTCTCAGCACCTCCCCATTTTCCCAGCAGCTACTTGGCCAGGAAGTTCATTCATCTCTGCTGGTCACGTTCTCACGACCCCACCCTCTATATTCAAACATCTCTACCTATACGTGTTTCAGTCACATAACCTCTGCCATTTTCTTGCCTGCTGGCTAGTACAACAGTGTATCAGTCTATGCGTCTCTGTTTTATATCTATGGTCTGCACTGACTGAACCCAAGATGCTACATTTGAAAATTACACCTCAGACAGAAGAACCAAGCTGATACTTAAAGAAAACCAAAACCTATGGATTTTATCCTTATCTACCGGCTACAGAGTTACTGAGAGCAAGGCCTGCGATATGGATAACATTTGTGACCATCGGAGCACATTAGCTACAAAAACGTTAGCTACTGCTGCTCAGCTACAAGCACAAACCTCTGCATTAGGACGCTCTGAACCACAGTCCAAACATCTAGCCTTGGTACAACATGTGACAGAGGTAAGAGCTGATGTATTACTGTCATTTTTTCATGATGTTTACTGCGTAGAGCCCGGGTGTAGAGGCTAAATGCGCTAGCCGTATGCTAACGGCTATAGCTGCCTAAACACAGCCTCTGACTGAAGCTCTATTGACACTACAAACTGTGAAAATCACAGAGAAAGGTTGTCTGTTACCTCTTCGATGTAGTCATTTAGTCTCAGGAGTGGAAATAGATCTTTGGTCTGTGTAGGAGCCTCCTGCTCTGTCCTGGCTGCTGCTACTAGTAGCTCCGTCTTTGTCTTGTAAATACAGCAATGCGCTGTTTGTTTATGTACCCCATGTGCTCTCTGGGGCCGTCTTTTTGCCCGTTAGCATTCATCACAATGACATACAAATACTGTGGTCAATCAGTTGACCTGTATTTACCTCATCCTGAGTGAGTAGTGATACTGTATTACTGATTGTTGTAGTGATGGCGTAGTATTGTATTGTAGTGTGGTAATTCCACTTCAGGCAAGAAGATGGCAGCCACAGCTATGCGTGACGTCACTGGAAACCCATGTATTAGAGGAGGGGGGGTCCTTAGTCTGCCGGGTGATCTACAGAGACGGACTCCCCCCACCCACAGTCTCATCACCCTGTCATTCCATCAAACACACGTTAATAACTATTTCTAATCTACTTTTGTTATAGCATGGTCCTTGCTAAGTGAATATAAATGAATGAGGTTGTCTCCAGAGAAGTGGAGCCAAACATTTTTGATACAATGAGACACACAGCCAGAAATGTATTGTGTTTTGAAGACACCTGCCCGGTTTCCTGATTTAAAGGCCCAGCACCATGGTTCGGGTCCTTCCAGGATCTGCCTGTATGTAACTTTCATCACATCATACAAACTATAAACTGGATCTTTAGTTCATAAAACCTCAGCATGGCTCCCAAAGAGATATTTTTTTCTACAATAAGCCAAAACACAAAAACTGAAAGCTGAAGAAAAACAAAATCAAAAACACGCTTCGGCTTCTGTTTTTGCATTTCAGTAGTAGTCTTGTTAGTGTTTATATATTTTCATGTGCTTCAGAACTTGTTGGTGGGACTTACACTTCAGGGCCACCGTAGTACACAGCTATGCAAACAGACAGTGGCTGGAGACACAGTTATATCAGTACATTTACCATGTTTTATTTATCCCAACATTGTCAGACACCGCTGCGTATCCAGTGGCAGCTCCTGGTTTACGTGGTGTTTTTCTAATAGAGTTTGAGTGGTGCTTTGACTCTGTAGTGTTTGGTAATCGGCCGACGAGCTCAAGGACAGACTTCATCAGGCGCTTTTCGATCATACCCCACGCCTGCCTGTTTCCATGGAGACTGAATCAGCGCAGGTGTCGGGACTGAACTAGGTGCACAATGCCCCTCTCCTCTGTTCAGAAAGTGGAAAAAAAGGAATTTTAATGTCTTCAGATGTTGTCAAAACGCAAGATACAAAATATAGTAAAATGTTAAACTTTTGTTCAGTACTCTGTGTGATTGTGTCAGAATCAACTCTTGTTAAACATCAACTTTAACAGGAATACTGTATAAAAGGTTTTTTGAGAAATACTTTAAATGAGTGCTTCCCAGACCCAGATGGAGCGGTGTGACAGGAATAGGAAAGAGCTGCTCTTTGGGAAATACAGCCCCACCTCCCTAAAATAGAAGGAAAGAAAGTTAAAATGCTCATTGTTCAAAAAAGGGCCATCATGTGAATATCAATGAACAGAAGGTAAAATGGTAACGGTAAAATAAATATTGCAACAGAACAAAAGGATAGGGCTCAATGTACCGTACTTCCCCCCCATTGTAGCTCCTATAGCAGCTTGTGCTGTAGGTTTGTGCTGAGACCTGACAATAAGCTATTTTGAAGAGGAACGTTTTGAGCCTAGTCTTAAAAATGGAGACTGTGTCTACTTCTTCAACATGAGGTGGAAGTTGATTCCATAAAACCGGAGCTTGGTAGCTGAAGGCTCTTCTTCCTATTGTACAAGGAATCACCAGTAGTTCTGCATTTTGAGAGTGAAGAACTCTGTTTGGCTGATATGGCACTATAGCTTCTCTGAGATAAATTGGCGCCATCCCATCTATGGCCTTATATGTGAGATGAAAAATTTTAAATTTAATTCTAAACTCAACAGGAAGCCTGTGGAGAGACTTCAGCACTGGAGTTACTATGCTTGAAGTTGAAAGCTTCTCAGAGATCTTTTCTTGGACTTACTCTATTTCCTCTACCTCTCTGTGTTTCAGGTGCCTACCCTCGTCTGTCTCTGAGCTTCAAACTGAAACGAAACATCGGATACTTCATCCTTCAGACCTACATGCCCTCCATCCTCATCACCATCCTGTCCTGGGTCTCCTTCTGGATCAACTATGACGCTTCGGCCGCCAGAGTCGCATTAGGTATGTGATACAACGGGGCAACCTTAGACCCGAATTTTACTTACCTATTCAAATCAAGTTAAGTTGTTTTTTTTGGTAGAGATTTTTAAGAATTGTCGACTGATTGGTTGGATTTAGTTAAGGATGTTTCTTTCTATCTTCAGTTTCTTCTCGCTCTTGTAGTCAGTGAAAGACCAGACCTTTATTCTCGTTTCGGAAATGAAATTCTTGAGATATTTTACAGGTTTTTATAAGTTGGCCTAATGCAAACAAACACAACCGAGAGGTGAGGGCGGTGGTAATATCCTCAATCCACTTATGAGCACCAATTAGGTCTAAAAATAGCCAGTAGGGGGCGGGGCATTAGGGGAATTCCTGTACGCACTCCAATAACATGTGAGTGGATAGATATTGGATTATTCTGACAGAGGCTGAGGACCTGCTGTTTAGTGAGAGACGGAGGTGTTGGTTACAAGGTGAGTTTTCGATAATTTCATTTGATATTGGCCTTTGGGACCTGGTTAACGCTCGGAAATGGACTGGAATGAACCTGGTCAGTCTATTATGATGGGAGTGATGCCTTATAGCTTTATTATAGTGTGAGAGAGAACATAATAGGAAGGTATAGCCAGCAGATTGTGTTGATGTGTATGTGGTTGAGGTGCCATCTTACCGGTGCAAAAAACAAACTGCTAACTGTAGAACTATGGGAAGCTAGATAGACTAATAGGCAAAAGATGAATATTCCTTGTAATCGTCATGCTTATTAAACCTGTTGCTATACTTTGTCACTGATGTGCTTCCCAGAGGCAGTTTATGGAGTAAAGAAATGCCCCACATGAATGCATCGGAATAGAATGAATAGATAAGCTTCAGCACATACTGTGTAGGTCTATTGTAAACATCAGGCCTATACAGTAAATTGACCTTGAACATTGAAAAGACAGCACATCAGCGAGATTACTTAGACAAAGCTGAGAAACGTGAGTCTCAGTAAATCAATTGCATTTAAAAGTATTCACGCCCTTTAATGGACACCTCAAGAACCGCCACTTTGATAAATCACTAGGTTTTCCTTCTGGTCAAAGTGAATCCTGCTCAAAAATTCGCACAGATCGGGCCGTATGGAAATATTATATGAAGGTGTACGAGAAGATTGACGAGTTGATTTTTTTTTTTACGACAATGTTTGATCAGATGAGACACTTTAATGATCTTGAATGGCTCCCCAAAATGTCTCTATAAAATATGTTTCCCTATGCTCCTGCAGTGTCTTGCTAACCTTGCCTCGGAGGACTTCGTAGATGCCGCAATTGACTCTATGTTAGCTGAAATACCGACCATTTCTCGTTAAAAAAAAAGATGTTTGTGCTTTTCCTCCCGACTAGATTTCTGGCTGCTGGTGATACGCACATGACTTGCTGTGATTGGCTAAAACCGCATTTAGGAAGGCGTGTACTATCTGTGACAGTTGACAGTTTGTGCGGGAGTCTTTCCAGATTGATAACGTGCAGAACTCAATTTAGAACTACATATATCAATCTGGCTTCTGCAGGTTAGTGTCTTGCCTATATAAGGAAGTTAAAAAAATTAGGAAATAAAATTAGAGCAAAATATATAAAAATGTCAGAGTTCATGTTTACAGTCATAGTGGAGGCGATGGTGATTACATTGATCACATTATCTCACTCTGTTTATCAAGCTAAACTCCTCTTATCTGCCTTCTGTGAGACCGCTCAGGTTAAATCTATATAGTTTACTCAACACTTGCTGCACCTTTGACAGTTGCACTTTGCGGCACCTATTTTGAGAAACTCACACGTACAGTGTTTGCTCTGTACAAATCGATGCCATGTTACCACAGCTCTGCAGACTCACTCTCACTCCTCTCTCTCGCTCATCCCCCATTTTAAAGTTTCTTTATCTGCCTCATCTCTTCCTCTCTCTCCACATCTCTCTCCTCTTTCTGTCCACTCTTTTCAACACCACACCTTTCTCCTTTCGTCTCTCTCGTCCTCCCTTTTCAAGGCGAGACATTGCAGGTGACTAGGAGGAAAAGAATCATTTAGAGTCATCAATTTGAAACTTTTGATGTAGTTTTCTTTCATATAAAGTTTTCGTTGTAATTAGGCATTTTATGTTTTGAATAATGAAGTGAAAAGTCACAATATAAAACTTTAAAATATTGTGAAGTACAAGACTGGAATGTTTGGAGAAGTTACTAAAGTGGAAATTTGGTTTGCAAGATTACATTTTCAGAAAAGGGCCTTTGAATTTACAATGTCCAATTTAATTCTATATGGAGAAACATTGAATCAGTGCAATAATAAACACCTTAATGTGAAGATTAGGCATTTAATTTGCTTCCAGGTGACATTTTATACCTTTACCAAGCATTTACTCGTGTGCAAAACGAGTAGTACCTGCAAAAGTGGATCAGCAGCCCAGTTTTGTTTTGTGCATTTCCCACTCATCCATCATCCATCAGATTAGTGGCCCTAATACTGTAACAAGCATGATTTCTAAAGTTAAATTTGGGGCAACGCAGCCACAAAATAGTCAATTTGCACTAGGGCTGGGCGATATGATGATAAAAATCGAATCGTGATCCGATCTCCATCACTATCTGCTTTTTTGGTAACATTGTCATATCATGATCCAGTGGTTTTATATTTAAAGATGCCCACACACTAGAGGATTTTCAATCTTTTGAGACTAAAGATCTGTGCACAGACCACACACACTTAAGTACAGACATGAGGACACACATATACACACACATGAGGAGTCCCACCACAGATCATGCCATGAGAGAAGGTTTTTATTGAGCCACGCCTCCTCAGACTAAAAAATCGTGTGTCCAGCTTTATGCACCTCTGAGCTCAAATAATTATCTCCACTCACTGCTTCTACTGCCAGGATTAAACCAGAACTAAACCAGGAGAAAACTAGATCTAAACCTGGTCCAAAATCAGACAATATCACGGACTGAATCTGGATTAAACCAGGACCAAACCATGAAGTAAACCGGACTAAAGCAGAGACTGAAATCAAGGTCTAAACCAGGACCAAACTAAAAAGGACTAAACCAGGAACAGAACGGAACAATGATTACCCAGGACTAAACCAAGACTAAACCTAGGAGTAAACTATGAGGGAAGCATGTCGGACTAAAAGAGGCCTCAACTAAGACTAAACCAGGACAACACCAGGTCTAATGTCCCTGGAAATTATGAAAGAAATGGGTTTTGCCTGCCTCTACTTTCTCTCTTCCCCTACCCCACATCTCCCATTATCTCCTCTCTCTCTCTGTCTCTTTATCTCTAATTTTGTCCTTCCTTCCTTTCTGCTCCCCCTCTTTCCTTCAAACTCTCTCTCTCTCTGTACCCCCCCAAACCCCTGTCTCTTCCCACTGTCCGTGTTTCGCATTAATTATGTAAGCCCGCGCCGACAGATATACTGTAAACCAGATGCGGATCGGTATAAAGCGCACCACCAGCACACCGCCAGTTATTGTCGATGTCGCATATTACCGAGGGAATTACTCCACTCTCGTTTATTTATTTGCGATATGTGCTGAGTGGGTTCGCCTCGCGCTACAAGGAGAGCTGTAAACCACGGCCCGTTTTCTGCTTAGCAAAGCGGAGTAAATTTGAGAACGCCGCCGCCGCGAGAGATCCATCTATTTCTGAAGGATTTGACTTGTTTACTGGTGATTGAAAAATACAACTCATTCAGAGGGTGCCCTCGTCCTGAATTATTATTATTTCAAACGCCGGCGTATTTGGAAATCTAAAGCCGATTCGGGAAAAGTCGGAACGCGCCGAATCCTAAATCAAAATGGATTGTAATAGTCTGCAAAATGCCAATCTGAAATATTCATGTGACAATCTATCAGGAGTGGGATTGGAGATGTATTGCCCTTTCATAAAGCATAATTGCGCAATTTGAATGTGATGGCAGAAATATGAGCTGTATGTTTCATTTCCAGTGGATGCAAATCGATCCGTGGTTCACAAAGTGGGGTCTGGGGCCTTTTCAAACTTTTCACACCAAGTGGCACCTTCCAAGTACAACCAGGCCTTGACAGTGTAGTCTATTTTTATTTTCATCATTGTGTTAGAATTGGTCACATGGTTTGCTCTGTGAATCTTCTACAGCAAAAAAATCTCTTCATTTGCTTCTCTTTTATATTAGACAAATATATAAAATGTTATTTTTCAGACGTAAATGTGAAGATCTCAGTCGATGTTTCCCCATTCATCGCAGCCTTGATGCGCAACATGCAGCTCCAAAGTAGACCCAGGCCTCATTCATGCAGCTGACCATAAGGCTATTGGGCCTTATGTCCAACTGAGGACGAACAGGTGTAACATTGAGCTCCACAGGCAGACTTAGACCTTATTTACAGAGGATATTTACAATACTTTTTTTTTTTTCTCATATAAAGTATTTTAAAAGCCTTAAATACCACTTCTTCAAACATGGAGCTACCCTGCTTGATCAAGAGCAAATCATCAGAACTAAAGTGGGTCTAAAAGTGTCTAAACTAGACTAAATTATTTCTTAACTGCGTGTAAAGCATGTCTAAACCTGAAGAAACAACTAACTTATACTGTATGCATTACTAAATCAGAAATGAAATGATCTGGTTAAAATGAGAAAGAAATAGATTTGACAGAGTATAGTGCACTATATTTTCCACAAATTTTATAAATAGTTATTTAATAGTTATAGTAATTTTGTTTAATTGTGATTGTGGTTGCATCAGGGTCAGGGCGGTCTCATGACATCACATTCTTAACATATTGAGTGCCAGACTGTTTTTGGGATTTATCCCCTAGAGTGCCAGCAATCCAGACTATTTTTCATGATATTTGTAGCACCACAGCATATTCTATGTTATAGCTATAGCCCGTTTGAAAGGGGAGACTCTAAGCTCTCAGTGGAAACCGTTTATTTCTACGTGCCTCGGTTCAGATAGTTAAGATAAAAAGAGGCTGTTTTCCTCAAAAATCACTGTTTTTACTCTAGAAACAGAGATAACAGGTAAAATTATTTCTGTTCTGTTCATCACAGAGCTCCCAAAATCACACACAAGGTGTGTTAGAGTGTCTAGTTTCATAAAATAAAATAAAATAAAAAGTTTTCAAATTTAAACATTTTTTTTTCGTTTTTGGCACTCAATGTGTTAAGAGCGGTGGAGGGTAACTATGAAAGTGCAGATTAGCTAGTTTTAGTTCATCGCTAATTTCTCTGTAATTCCTCGGCCACTTTACATGAAACAAAAACCGTCACAAAGTTCAAAAAGTGGTGACAATATTCTAAAACACGTGCATGACTTGGCCAGTAGAAAGGACTTTCCATCATAAGAGTAATACGTCAGGTTTGTGAATCTAATCACAACAAAGTAACGAGATTTTCAATTTTCTTTGTCTAATTTCTTTCAAAAACTGTTTCTCTCCCATAGAGTTGTATTGGCCCCTGCTCCAACTCTAATAGAATTCTGTAACGGGATCTCAACCTATTGGTCAAGCTCGACTGTTTGACCAATATGCTCTTTATTCTTTGACATTTTAAAGAATTTGTCATGGCAGATTGTAGCGAGCGGCCCTTTCCGCTAATGGTCAAAACAAACTTTGATGAATTACTTTCCTCGGCTCCTATACTCTCTCCATACAGTGACCACAGACCTTGAAAGGGCCGAGCCGCCGGTCAGTAAATAACATGGGTTTATATCAGAGCGACTGGGGCGCGCTCACAGCTGACACTTCCACATATCACGGCCGTGACCTTGGATCCGTGTTGACACAGACGGCACTAAACCTCTGTGTGTTTCTTCATGTCGGGTTTCATATGAGAGCGGACGGAAGAAAGAAAAATGACCATTGCCATTATTGTCCCCGGAGACCTGTAGTGTAGGTATATTGTTTAAGGCTCGGAGAAAACCAGCGGAAAATAAGGTTTCAACAGAAAGGACCCGCTTTGTGCAACACAGATCATCACAGCCATCTTAATTCAACTTTAAAGCTACACATGGTATGCACTTCATCATCTGCCTTTCAAACAAAACCCTCAATTATTTCACAACAAATAATCACAAATCTAAATGACATCATGTGCATACGCTGTTGACAACCGTTTTACCTTGATGTCCTCCTGCTTCTACCGGTGTCAGCCCCTCACCCATTAAAAACAAATACATCAAATTGCAAAAAGTTTTACCAGTAAGTATTTATTTTAGACCAGGGGTGACCTGAACTTTTTTCATTATTGTAGTGAATACAGCGTAGTGGGAAAAGGAGGAGTACGGCCGTTAACCTATACGGTGAGTGGATCTTGATGGAGTTGGAGGATTGTTCTGAGGTGTTAGGAAGTACAAAAATAAATGACCTAAGGCATGCTGATGACACGTCCTCATTTCCACCCCACAACAAGAGCTACAGCAAGTAGTTAAAACCCTCTGGAGTCTTATATCCCAGGTCCACGATATGAGACCCGCGACACCCGCATTGCTGACAACTTTAGCGAATATCTCCGCGTGTAACTTGGAAAGAGGAGGGTTGGGGCTTTAAAATGAGCCCACCCATGTCCTTTTAGGCCTCCGGGGGGCGACGCAAGGTCACGCTGAAGATTTGTGTCCAAAACTGCTGACTGCTGCACTTTACAAAGTCGCCCAGGGATTCAAAATGGTACTAGATAAAAACTTGGGGTTTTTTTTGTCTGAAAACTTGACTTCTTCATCCTGAAAATGTGTCTCTGGTCAGCTGCTATCTTGTTTTCTGTTTATATAGAACATGGAGGACAAAAGTATGGAGTAACATTTGTGCCAAAAATGAGCACAACTATGGGGTAACATTTAGGACAATTTTTTGTATTGTTTTCTTTTTTCTCAAAAACGTGAATATATGGAGAATAAACACAGATTTCACACAGAAGGTCAGGTTTATAGCCTTCTATATTTATGGAAGCATAGCATGGAAGCATTCCATCTCCTGGGCCAGGTCTAACCCACAAAACGTTTTCTAAAGTCCACAGCCATAGTCGATTTTTTTTTTTTGATTTTTTGCATATTGGGAAAAAGTGAGGTGAGGAGTCAGAAAATGTGCCATCAAGGAAGAAAATATTGAGTTTGGGAAATTGTATCTTCTCAAAATGCATTTTTCTCCACATGAGTCGCTCCTGCAGTCAGATTTATACATTTAATCCTGGCTCCGTTATTCAGATTCTGTCGCCACATTTTTTTCCCATTTGAAAAAGTTAAACGAAAGAAAACTTGCAATACACATTTTGTCACACTTATGTCACTTCTACAGGAAGTTTCAAATTTACATCTCTCAATTTACTTATGTTCAGTTTTCCTATTCGCCTGCCATGTGTCTCGCCTTTACTTCAAGTTTCTCGTCCTCCGCAGGGATCACCACTGTGCTGACCATGACCACCATCAACACACACTTGAGGGAGACCCTGCCCAAGATCCCGTACGTCAAAGCCATAGACATGTACCTGATGGGCTGCTTCGTGTTCGTGTTCCTGGCGCTGCTCGAGTACGCATTCGTCAACTACATCTTCTTCGGCCGCGGACCCCAGATGCAGAAGAAACTGGCTGAGCGGGCGCAAAAGGCCAATAATGACCGCAATAAATTTGACAGACCCAAGGTGAGACTCATATTTAATACGCAGAGAGGCGGCCTGACAGGGAATATACGGGATAGTAAAGTCGGGGAGATGTGCCTACATGGTTTAGGGAAAAGAGAGCGGGAAATCATCTTTTACTAATGACAGGTTGAGGAGGAGGTGGTCCCAATTCGACCGGCTGTAAAGTTGTTATTCTATATGAAGGAAACAGCAGGGATGACTGTATAATAAGGCAGCTCCATAACAATGTCAATACCCACACTGTTAGATAAAGGGTTTTTTTCTAGCATTAAAAGCCTCCCTGTCCACTGGAAGCAATCACATTTTGATGGTTATAAACAATTTGCCACAAAGTTAGAAGAAAAACTTTGCACATCAATTGCTACAGGCAGGTGAAAGGCAGGGAGAATACCAGTATTTAGTTTTGTTGAAAATAGAGAAAAGGTTCTTAATCTGTCATCTGTACGGGGTGGAATATACAACAAGGTAAGCCCCTCCAGGGTTGTATCAATCTTGCTACTAAAAGACTGTTAGTTGTCTATGAAGCCTCTTGAGGTGAGATTTAAACACCCTCAATATGAAAAGAACCCAGTACAGATGGCGGATAAAGAACTAATGTAAAATACCACCTGGCGTCTTTTTGTCCCTCTATGTGCCGTGAAAGAAACATTTTCATAGAACATTTTAGCAACATTTTAGAAGCTTCATGAATGTTTTCTCCTCTGGCCAGTCGTCTGTGGATTCAGGTAACTGCAGGAAACAGTCCAATCAGTTCGAGGGCCGGCGTCACTCTCGAGGGGTGAGTCCACGTGTGTCGACCTCCGCTAAAACCTTGTCTCTGTCACAAAGTTTTATCGAGCAGAGTGAAACCTGCTGCATCTCGTCCTGAGCTGTTTTTCCCGTTAAAGCTAACACCTCTCTCCTCTTGTTCTTCACCTGCCGCGTGACTCTGTGTGAGTGTGGTCCTCCAATTAACACGTCGAGCATCATCTACAACATCTTTAACCTGTGATTGTAGATTGTCTTGAAAGATCAGTGTGACTTTTTTGTGACACCAGAATGAAAAACTATTTTACTCTTACTGAAATTCTTCTAAGAGGAGTTTACCGATGGAAAAAAATACTTGACTTTGGTCAAAAAGATGATAACACATTAAGAAAGTTGAATTATGCATTATCTAATATATGTAATGAAAAAAAAAACTTCAAGATGAAATACAGAGGCTGCAATTTTTGCCACCATTTGATGGGAGCGGTAAATCCATAGACTGTATATTAACAATGGCTTTCTTCATTGCTTTCAGTGCAAGCTCAGCCGTGCTAGCTGTGTGGCTGGATTTTTGGAGCCAGCTCCCTTATTTAGAATAGGGTGAAAATTTAAATTGTGAAAGGAAATAATAGGAGCATGTAGCGTGTACACGTTGCATTACAGCAAGGAACTTCCAGTGCCAAGCCCCACTTCTTTAGGGATTCAAGAAGAGATAGGTTACAATTAGTCCATTGATAATGGTGGGGAAACACCTACCAGAGCACAATTAACCCAATAGTCATATCACAGAAACGAGCCGTGCGGATCATTCACAAGGTTGGTTTTCTAGATCACACTCATAAATTGTTTATCCAGTCTAAGTTGCTAAAATTTCTTGATCTTGTAAAATATAATACATCTATAATCCTGTACAAAGCCTTCAACAGATCATTACCAGCTAATCTCCAAAAAAACTTTTCGATTCGGGAAAGAGCCCATAATCTGAGAGGATATGGAGACTTCACACTACCTAAAGTTCGAACTACTCGTAAAAGTTTTTGTGTATCTGTACGAGGTGTGAAACTATGGAACAGTCTGGAGACACACCATAAGCAATGCCAAAATATTCGCAGATTCAAACTGGTATACAAACATCTGATCTGGACACAATATACAGAGAGTGGGCCTTGATTGTACTGTACTTCTGTACTTCTGTATTTGTACTTGTGTT
>OMNZ01061633.1:0-14736 GCA_900303255.1 Lesueurigobius sanzi | reverse complement strand
TGTCTCTTCTTTCTCTCTCTCCTTTTTCTCTCTCCCTCTTTCCTTCCCCTCTCTCCTTCCTCTCTTTCTCTCTCTCCTTCCTCTGTCTCTCCTTCCCCTCTTTCTCTCTCTCCTTCTACTCTCTCTCTCCTTCCTCTGTCTCTCCTTCCTCTCTCTCTCTCCTTCCTCTCACTCTCTGTCTCTCCTTCTCTCTCTCTCTCCTTCCACTCTCTCTGTCTCTCTCCTTCTCTCTCTCTCCTTCCTCTCTGTCTCTCTGTCTCCTCTCTCCTCTCTCTCCTTCCTCTCTGTATTCCTTTGGCATTTGAAAAGTAACTGTATTCTAAATACCCTCAAATGAGAGAGTATTTGTACCTGAATACAGTTACTCAAAATGAGTATTCTGAATACGTATTTTAAATACATGTATTTAGTTACTCCCCAACACTGTTAGTATCAGACTTCAATAAAATAAAGTAAAGTAGTAATAACCGGCCGCAGATGAGTCTGACTGAAAGCTTGTGACTGTGTGTGTGTGACCCGCAGTCAGGAGCAGGAGAACTCCATCCCTGGAAACCCAGAGAGCCTGACCTTCAAGGAGCGCCAGCGCCTCTTCTCTCAGGGGAAGGAGGTGTCCAACAAGGTCAAGGCGTCCCGCAAGCTGATGGAGCTGGAGAACGAGCTCAACACCAAGCAGTAGCCCCGCCCACCTGCACTTCTTGGACACACGCCCCCCCCCCCCACCTAGTTCCACCTTTAAACCAGCCACTACAGCCACTTTGGGTTTTAAAGGCGGTCCCAGGACAATCCACTACCATTTTTTCCCCCCCCTCCACTGGGCGTCTTTTCTGTGTTATTCTTTGGCTCTTATTTTTTATTTTAATCAATGGATAACTGGACATTTTTGACGTAGCTGTTGTTGCAATAGACAGAGACTCTAATGGTTTGAAAAGGATTTCCCCTCGTTATGGTCTGTCGAAGATATACAGTATAATTATAAAGCACTGTAAAGAATAATCTAGAGATAAATCGCAAATCACTCGATAAAGGGGATATATTTTTGTTTGCTTCTTGGGCGAGGGATAGAGAGAAAGAGGTTTATTCTTGTTTTAATTTTTTTAAACGCTTCCAAAAAAAACAAACAATTTTATGATATTTTATTTTGTGAATTGTTTCCGGTATCATGTCGTTTTACCACACTTTTTCGAATTCCACCAGAGAGCTTCAGACCAATTGTATTTTTTTCTTTTTTTATTCTCAGTGAGTGAACACACTGTCTTTTTCATTCCGTAGCATGGGATTCCGTTGAGGATAATTTCGGTCGAAAAAGCGCACATGTAAATAAATACCTAGGTCCACAAACACCTTAAACTACTGTAGACACTCAATATGACTAATATTATTGAAATGACAAGCCAAAACCGGACTGTCTTCTCCCTTTTGGATTCTTTTTTTGACTTTTAATCTTGTGTGAGTTTTCACCTCTGAGTTCCCCTTTACTTGCATTGTGATTAATGTTGGAAAAAATACCAATTACTTACTATTGTTTGCTTTATTTATTACAAAACGTGGAGGAAGAAAAAAAAAAAGCAAACTTGCACAATTTTAATGTACCCGTCTGCAGAACCATCGTGGATGACATTATTTGGGACCTCTCGTACTGTGGTAATAATCTGTGATAGTATTTTTTTGAGTTTGAACACCAGCTAAAGTGGGAGACTTGTCAATGGACTGAAGACGTGGTAATGGGATATATTTTACATTGACCACTGCTGCTCTGCTCACACCTCGATCTCAGTGTCTCCCAGAAAACGAGAATAAGAAAACACTTGTATTTCTGCCGTATTCCTCCTCCTCCTCCAGTTGGGAGTGATTCCAGCAGGTTTTTTGTATGGCCACACACACAAACACTACAGACCAACTCTCCGGCTCACGGCTCCTCCTTAGGTTTCAAATGAACTGAATCATTTAAATGGTTTCATGTTTAGCCTTTTGTAAATCATTAATAAATACAGATTTTTCAACAACATTGACTCTGCATCTTTCATTCAACTCATCACTGATCATCTTTGTCATTTGCAATGTGGGACACTGTTAGTCCCATCCAGAGGTTACATTAACTGAAAAATCTCTGTCCTTGACTGAATATTTTGAGTTTTGACAGAACATTTTGAAGGCTGTCTTTCATTTTGAAGGACTGAAAATCAAGCCATCGTCATCTTCTGAAAGTTTTAGACACGTTTTAACACACAAAATATATTGCTCACAAATTATATTTAGATTTACATCCATTTATCCTGTAATGTGTTTTCTTACATGTATAATACTAGGTATATAATGAGAAGTTAATTAATGAAGGATAAAAATAGCTTATGACAGATTTTTTACAACCCTGTCTGTCAAAATGACTGAGAAAAATGATCCCTAGCGAAACCACTGGTCCCCTCCTCGACACGTCACCCGAATGAACAGGGTTTGTTGTCTTCTGGTAGGGTCTCCCAGGGCAAATGGGTCCTACGTGACGGTTCAGAAGTCCCTTATGATGAGACCATCAAGGCCGGTTATGTGGCCCAGAGGTGAAGGAGCGTCCTGGGGTTGTCCTCCTGGGGTTGTCCTCCTGTGGACCGGGACTGGTGCAGCTTGTACTGCTGCCCCCATGACCTGGCAATGGATAAGCGGAAGATGGATGGACTGGCACGCATATTGTTTTTTACCAGGGTTAAGAGGAATACAATAAAGCAGTCAGATTATATTTGTAAAGTAATGCAGCTCGTTGGTTCAGGTCAACTCTGGCCTCTTCAGTATCACCTCATGTGTCTGCAGGTAAGACTTCCAACTTTACTGCAGTGGGGGATTGGCTCACTGTGTTCACCTGGTTTAACTATTCACATAATTTGCTTGTAATATGTGCTTTTGGAGTGGATAGTGCTCTTGCCTTACAGCAAGAAGGTCCCGGGTTCGATTCCTGGCCCGTGCGGCCTTTCTGTGTTTGCTTGTTCTCCCCGTGTCTGCGTAGGTTTCCTCTGGGTGCTCCGGTTTCCCCTACCACTAAAAACATGCTGGTCAGGACCTACCCTCCATCTGATCTATGTAATTTCGTTGTATAATGACAAAATAAAAGTGCTTTACCTTTACATTGTCTAGTTCAGGGGTCACCAACCCTTTTCAGCTGAGGGCTACTTCAAGAGCATTTAAGTTGTTCGAGGGATACCAGTTAAACCATAGTATAACTGGTATACCACTGGGATATAGGGATACCAGTTGACTATATCAAAATAAAAAGCTCATACTGAGTCACAAGAATAGATTTTTAATTAAGTGTTTTATACAAAAAGTCTCAAGGTTTACTGAGCATGCCCCAAAAGGTGCCGCATTGGTGACCCCTGGTCTATATGCATTTTCTTTATAGGGGCAAGACAAAGTCTGCAGACCAATTTCTGAAGCTGACCTTGTGGTTCATGAATTGGAGCCTTCAGATTCAGAAAACATCAAATAAAGGCTATATCACTGGTTTATAAATGGTTAACTACTTGAATAATGTGGCACAGAAATGTGACTTTTCCAGAGGAGTACCATCTTATAACTGGAGTTTTCTGTAGACGAGCTTTTGCTTAAGAGCTTAACCTGGTCGGCAATGTCCAAAGATTTGACTTTTGTTTTTTTTTTTTCTCTTCTCTCTGATCAGTGCCCTTTGATCAACTACAACGGCCTCCGATGTGACGGACAGTGCCACCAAGTGGACACATGACAAATGAGTCAATTTCGTCTGGACTACAGAACTTTATCATTTGAATAACAAAAATATTTCTTTTACACAACACTTAATACCATCAACAAATAAAACTGGTAATTAAAAAAATAAATTTAATTATTGGTCTTTAAAATACAAAACAAAAAAAATCACCAAATATGTCTGAACTTTTGTTTTTCTTCGATATAAAATTACACTGAATTAACTCTATAACAAAACAAGTAAACGTTAATGTCCAACAAAGATATTTTAAAGATGGGAGCCACTTATTTGTACTTTAATGATTGGAGAGATCATCTTCAGGCCACAGTTACCTGGATCGTGATGAGTCACATCATCAAACCTGCAAATAAAAGACAATGTTTATCTCAAATGGCCAAAAGTCCATTGACCCTGGAAACCCCTACAATCACAAATAAAATACATTGTAAAAATGAAACAGTTTTTAAGAGCAATGTGAAAAATCTTACACAGGTTTGAGTCTGATTTCACTGTTCCAAGCTGTTCCATGTCTTCAAAGGTCCGACTGCCGTCCTCTGCGTCTTCATCGCACTCATCATCACTTCTGTGTCTTGGGCTCAGCTCCTGAAACCTGTTGGACGCAACTTTGAATTACTGCCAATATCTGTGTACTGCGGAAATATTTAACAACATTTGCAGAAGCCATTTTCATCCTCAATCCACAGATCCTCCTTCAAAAAACGTACACTCAGCCGCCTAAAGACATTAAAGGGTTCCATTTCCCCCAAAACCCCAACAGTTTGAACCCTTCAAATGCAAAACACATCTGTATTTCCTATATTAGTTGCACAAATGTTCCAAGTTAACATTTGTGCAACTAATACCGGCCCCAGACAGGTCTGCAATGGGTGATTTACATTTTTTGTATTAAAAAACATCTTGGGCCTCTTAAAGTCATTTTTGCCATAGGGTTTTATTTGTAAATAAGAAAACATGAAGACCAAAGTTTGTGTTATTTTGAGATCATTAACTTCTGCTCTAATCATAGATGCCAAAAAGGAAATTCTGCTGATTGTGTTTAAGTGTCTAAATTTGTTGGAACCAAAGTATTTATCAGAGCTCCTGCAGCTCTTGTAGGTCGTGGAACCTAAACTTTGGAACAGCAGTCCTCTCCATGTAGCTCAGCTCTGTCTGTAGAGTTCAAAACTAGACTAAAAACTCACCTTTTTGCTTTTCAGTTCGATGTATACCAGACATACTTGTCTTCAGTTTATATTACCTGTGTTTGTGTTTAAGTTGTATTGTGTATATTGTTACTGTACATGTACAGCACATTGATCATCGGAGGTTGTTTTAAAAAGAGTTTCAACCGTTAAAAAATGCATTCTGAAAAACAAACAAATGCTGGGTTTCCTACATATAAAGGATTCAAAGGGAATTTTGCATGTGCAACTAATACCGGCCCCAGACCATTGATGGGCCCTCGAGGTTTTCAGCATTTACTCTTCAACCATTTTTTGGAAATGTGTCTTATTTTTTTAAGTTGTTTAGTGATCATCAACTCATGCCCTAAAACTCCTGTCATAAAAAATAAAACTGATTTCATTTTCACAAATTTTGTAAAAACATTTCAATTTGTGAGTAAATCTTAACCACATCACGCTCTAGAGATGCTGTCATTTGTATTTTCTGCTCAGTAAAGCTCTACTTTCTTAATGAAAAGCCACACACAACAAAGACTGTTGAATTAAAACTGAAGAACTACCTTAGTCCCAGCATGACGTCGGTGTAGGTGGCGTGTCCCGCCTCCACCAGCTGCTTGGCCAGGTGCGCCCCGTTGGCCAGGACATCCACCTTCCACTGGCACTCTGAGACCTCCTCCCTGAAGAAGACCTGGAGGTTCCTCTGGTCCAAACACTGCTGGAAGAAGACGGCCGCCTCATCGCTCCATTGTCCATTGGCCCCCACTGACTTCACCGCGTTCAGGATGCAGGGGTAGGTCACTTTGGGCAGCTCCATGATGCTTTCGGGGAGCTTTCTCAGCTTAGAGTGGTCTTCGTACGACAAGCACTCATCGTGTCCGTAGTCCACGAGATTGAGAGTGAGGGCGCCGTCTGCGTGGAGGATCTCTGCCCTGCACCACTTGTTCCTCGATTCGGATTTGACCAAGCAGCCTGTTCCTGGCGTGAGGTGCACCCGGGGAAGTGGCTCGAGCGTGTCTCCGATGTTTTCTAACAAGACAGAGACTTGACTCATGAGATGCAAGTCCTCCAAGACCACGCAGAACTCGAAGGGCGTGGTGACGGCAGCCGCAAAGCCAAAATACTCCTTGTTCAGTTCAACAGGAGCAAAGGCAAGTTTCTGAGGAACATCCGCGCCAGGTGAATCACCACATGCCGTTGTAGAATCCAGTTCTGTTTGTTTCTCCGCTCTTAAAACATGTTGCACGATTAACAGTCCGTCCATGACCATTTCCACAAACCACAGTTGTTCTTTTTCAGACAAATCCACAAACAAAAGCTTGACTTCTTTTTCTTCAATGGCTTTCACAGCTTCGTAACACATTTGACTATACTGTGGACTTCCGTCGACTAAGCTCAGTCTGCAGCGCACGACAAACGGGGGAATCATTTGAAGGCTGCTCAACGTCTGTCGCATGGAGCTTTTTGCGACCGTTTCCATTTTCCCGTGATCCAGCAGGAAAACCAGGCATGCATTGTGGCCGATGTCTTTAACGACAGCCCTGCGCCACAGCCCAGCATTCTGTCCTTGCACTAAACACTGGAGACCTACTTTCACATGCTTTTCCGAAATAAGGTCACAGTACTTTATGTTGGCAGCAATCTGTGTCTCCAATGCAACTAGAGCCTCTAAAGATTTTCCAAGTCTCACATAGAAATCTCCATTGCTCTGCACAGACCGCACAAGTACAGTATGTGTATCTCCACGTTGAATTTTCGTAGGCAAGGAGGCAGTGATGAAATCTTTCAACAAGTCTACCACTGTGATCTTCTTCTTAGAGCGTTTCTTGTGTTTCTTTCTATGCTTTGTGGTTTTCAGTTTTGTCTGTGTCGGTCTTTTATCTTTCATTGCTGTGCCTCTCTCTTTGGGGGCCGCAGGATTCTCAGGCGCTACCTTTTCAAGTGGTATGGAAGTCGTTGCGCAGAGGATTTCAACTTTGACCTCCCACTGAGACTTTCTGTAACAAACAAACTCAACCCTTAGCGGCTTGTCCATCACTGCGTCAGTAAAAGCAGCGCTGCTCTCGAAAGCATCGTGGTCGCGTAAGCTGCAGGGAATACTGTATCGCGGTTGAGTGACGTAGTCCTTTGTTATCAAATATATCTTCTCTTTCCCCATTAGGGCCGAGTTCCCAAAATCCACAAATTCAACTTTGAAAGAACAAGAACCGACAGTTTCTTTCACAACAGCACGATACAGAGCGCCATCTTCCTCATACTCCGCAAGAACCAGATCGTCAACTTTTAGTATCGTCTCCGAGGTGGATTTTAAAGTGTCTCTAAAGTCCTTTGAGTTCAGATCTTCGACTATTTTAAGGATGTTGGCCTCGTCATCAGAAAGCTGAAGATAGAAACTGCTGAGAGAATCCACGTGAGTCACAAAACACCTCAGTTTTAAGCCTTCTGTCAGTCTCACGGCTGGTAAACGGGAAATGTGGAATACTGTTGGTTGTTCTGATCGACATGTTTCAGCAGTGTCTGTTTTGGCTTTGACGGTAGGAGCCGTTTGTGGTTGAGCAGGACTGACCTCATCCTTTGTCTCCTTTGCGTAGGTGACTTTATTTGGTTTCTTTTCCCTCTGTGAAGACTTCACCGCTCCTGCTCTGTTGCACTGACTGTTTGTGTTTGCTTTATTTTTATTTGTTCTATTTTGAGGCGTGAGAGAAGACTTTGCTTTGTGTTTGTACCTGCCACTGACATACAGGATCTTTTTACCGCTCGTCTTGAAAGTCACAGCTATTTTTGGTTTTGGTGTGAGGCTGTGAATGAGCTCCTTTAGTTTCTCATTGACACTAACTTCCCCGTCAAACAACTCGACCTTGAACGATCCATCCTCTCCTTTTGCCTCAATGACGGCTCTCACTAACTTGTTGAGGACTGCTGCATCAAGCCAGTCTTTCGCATCGGCAAAAACAGGATTTTGCGGGACCCAAGCTAGACTAAATCTCAAAGCCTGTATGGGTGTGTAGAGCAAATCGGTTGAATCCCTTGGAATAAAAATGACATGTTTTTTCTCTGCTATTATTGTGTTTCCGTAATCGACAAAAGTAACACACAAATGAGAAGGCGACTGAGCTGAGTACGCAATTCCCCTGTACCATTTGCCATCAAGGTATTTTGCAAGACACAGTTTTTGAACAATAGCTTCTGGATTGGCCTGTTCAACTTTATTGACCTCATTGAGTTTGGCATCAATCTCTTCAAGGATTGGTGTATTTTTATCAAGTTGACAAAGGACCTCAAAATGGCTATTGACATGGGTGACATGCACTTGTTCTTCACTTCCCACAGTTAAATCATAAGAGGAGTAGACAAATGATTCGGGGAAAACTGCCGGGGAAAGAGTTCTTGTGACAACTTGTGCCAGAGAATGTTCCAAAAGCAAATTGGACACATTTTGGCCGGAATCATAGTTGCATAGATGCACAACATTGTGCAATCCTTTGTTTCTTACATTTAATTGAGAGATTACTTTACATTTCAGGCTACTTCCACTATCTACAACAAATCTTTTTAGAAACTCAGAGGCCGCTAAAGTCCAACTCAGCGTGAGCGGTTCAATCACATTGTAAAGGCTGCATCTAAAAGCCTGACCTTCCAGAACACAATACTCTGGCAGTAATCCTTGCAAAGATTGCTCACTGACTTGAATGCTTGAACCAAAGTCAGCAAGAATTACATTTGCTCGCCCATTTTGTCTTTCTTTGATGATGCCCCTGAACCATTTTGAACTGTTAGGTAATTGGACAACGCAGCTCAAAGTTTCTGGTTCAAGAGGGACATATGTGGTTGAATAGTGTTCTTGGAGTTTCATCATAAGTGCCTCTAAGGCTGGAACTTTATCAAGGCGCTGGCACCAGAAGTCTGAGGGTGTGTTTATGAATGGGCAGAATACAGCAAATTCACTGCCAGGTTTAATGTTGAGAGTTTTGAGGCAGACAGGCTCTTTGGGTTTTTCAGTTTGAACTTTCGGCGAACCAATTTCCTCAGCCAAGTTTTCACATTTCTTAGTGTTTTGTACCGGTTGGTGGTTTTGTTTCACCACTTTGACTTTGTTTTTTCCCTTCTGCACCATAAACTGTCCGGAGATGTTTTTGGCATACTGCGCCTGGTTCGTTGCAATCAGAATATCTGAGATGCTTTGGTCAGCAACAGTATCACCTTCCACAGGGTAAAGGTCCACGTCAAATTTATTTTTCCTCATTTGCATGACATTAACTTGCAGTTCTTTGTTTGACAAGAGTCGCCTGAATGAGTCAGAAGCGCTGATGGACCAAATGTCATCATTGGGTATGACATTGACAAGACTACAGCACAAGGCAAAGGCTGATTTGTCTGCAAACTCCTCCGGTATTTCCTTGATTAAATTATGTGGGACTTTTCCAATGTTCCCAAAGTCGATGAAAAGCACCTCTGCACCATGCTCCAGAAGGTCTACCACCACTCCTCTGTAGTAATGCATATCTTCCTCATAGATGGCACAGCAAAGCATCCCAGGCTTTGGGTTTTCCAATGTATTGTCATCCAGTTTTACATTGCTGAAGTGTTCAGACAATTTCTCCATCATTTCCTCAAATTCCTTATTTCGTTTTTCTGTGCGGATCCAGAAGTGGTTGGGATTCTGAATGTACTCTACATAGCCAACAAACACAGAACCAACTTGGACTTCTTCATCTTCAAGTGTTTTGTCCAGTTCTTCGCTCATAATTGTCTCATAGTACAAATGTCTATTTTGAAGGAAACTCTGTTCCTGATCTGACTCACTGCCTTCCCGAGTGCAAGTAGCAATTGGAGTTGGTACAACACCCTCGTTGGCACTGTGTATTGTGATGTAGTACAGATGTTGCTCCTGTTTGTTAATCTCGATCTCTAGCAGGCCTCCAAGTAAACCTCTCTTCAGAAAACCAAGCTGCTTGGTTTTGAAGGCGTCATCTTCATTCTTCATGCCTGACAGGGCACAAGGGAAAGCCATGATGGGAGTTAAAGAGAAATCTTGTGGCAACTTATGGATATTTCCAACATCAACCGATTCAAAGTAGCCATAGTCAACAAACAGCACACGGACCAAGGAGTTGATAGGGAGATGCTGGACGAAGCCTCTGTACCATCTTTCGTCTTTACCTTTAACTGAACAAAGCAAGCCAAGATTGTCTGGAGTCTGCTGTTTATTGATTCTTGCTTTGAACTCAGACACTACAGCAAGCCTGTTTGACAACTCCTTAAGCTCTGATTCTTTGTCAGCGATTTGGCAGTGAAACAATCCAGGCCGGACAGCAGCAGTAACACGAACAGTTGCACGTGAACCACATTTCAATTTAGGACTGCAACATGACAGGATCTCCTCATAAGCCTTTAGATGTGTTGGTTTCAAGATAAACTCTTGTCCTCTTTGCTTTTCAATGACTAAATCAGGAGCTGGCTCAATGTTTTGCTTTAAAGGAACTTCTATCAGCATCTCAACCAGGAGCAGAAAGGTATCAGTGTCGACGTGCTTTCCAAACCCATGATGGGCAAGGTCATTGTTGATGTCAGGGGCTTCCAACAGAAGCACTTTATGAGGGAGGAGAGCTTGGATGTAACCACTAACATTTCGGCCTATTAGATTGGAGAGATATTGCTCTACAACAGAGTGGCAAAAGCCTGGAAGTATCAACACACTTGAGAGAAATCCACAGACGATTTTTGGAGGCAATTGGAAGAGGTCGTTTGAACAGGAGGAAATGTGTGCCTCATCCACACTCAAAACATTGCCATGATCAATTAGAAATACATCGTACAAGTCCTTCTTTTGGTTTTGGACACGCCCTCTGTACCAACGAGCGGATGTCACATCTTCTACGAGGCAAAACTCTCCGATATCAACTGTAGCTTGAGCTTTTGGGACATTTTGGATCTTCCCCTGTAGGATGTTATAGTCCAGATCACAGATGGTGAGGTAATGGCCTTGGAAGTGGATGAGTGTGGCTTCTGGATTCCAGTCCAGGTGAGTGAGCTTAAGGTCCACAGGCCAAAGTGCACGAGGTCCTGGTGGAGCACTGTCATGACATCTGTGAAAAAGACAAAGAAAAAATAATGTTATTGCATGTTCCCACAACCTACAAAGTAAGTACACCTAACGTACAATTGCATAATGTCACAATATTTTAAAGCCACATCTGTGGCTACATGCTACGTCACTTCTAAACTGCGTGCTAACTGCTAACTTTCTAAGCACAAATGGGCACTTCCCCTCCCACACAGTAGCTACAGGACACCACACATCTCTCTCATGGCCAAAGACAAAACAATGTGCAAAGATCGCACAAAAGTGAAAGTATTTGAAGAAACAACGCAAGATTGCAAAAAATGCTAGCAATAGCCAGCGCGCTAGCACAGATTAAGTTTATTAACAATTGTTAGGAAAGCATCTCTGGCCTACCTTTTCCATTGGATTAGAAATCCTAAAGAAATGCTCATGTTGTTTAGTGCTCCAATATTTGGGGGAAACTGCAGCACAGAGCTTTAAGTGAAAAAAAAATCCTGAGCCTGAACTTCCATGACAGTGGTTTCATAAGCTCATTTTTACACGACAATGGACTATTAAAATAGCAATTGGACTTTAAGCGTATTATTATTATTATTTGGGCCAATAATGCAGCAGTTAATGGATGATTGTGAAGAGCAAAGTCAAAAGGTTGTAAAGCTGTCCACAATTTAATGTAATAAAATAATGTATGAGGGGGGTCTGGGGGTCCAGCCCCAGAAGATTTTTAAATACAAGGGTCATATCTCCTGCATTCTGGTGCATTTTAGATATTAAATAATATTTACAGCTGGTACTTTTGCTGTTGTCATATACCATATACCAAATATACCATTTGTGCTTATAGAATGATTTCTAAGGTAAATAATGAATTCTCTGGGCCCCCTTCAAATTGGGGCCTTTCAACAAATACCCAGTTGGCCCACCCCATAGTTACAACCCTGCCAATACATGTCACATTCTTATTATTGTTAGCTTATTAGTTAATTTAAAAATATATGTGACAACCTTCTAGCCCCACCTTGGGTCAACGTGAAAGTAAGACACAAAGTTCAGTCCAAAATACAAGTTTGTAAAACCAGGAAAAATCAGACAAATTATTTATTTGACCAATTTAGAAATCTAAAACTAAACGGTTTGGACTGCAGTTATTGTAAAGCCCTGAAAAGTCCTAGTCTGTGAAACCTTCATTGACAATTTTTTTTTTTTTTTTTGTGTAGGTTCTCGAAAACGTCCTACACTTCAACTACAGAGTACAGATGAAGACTGAAGAATTTTTACCTTCATTGACAATGGTAATAAATTATATTCTTATTCTGAATACACTGTTTCTGTTGCAGTTGAGGTTTAAAGAAACAAATAACACTAGAGCACGGCTGAATTATATAATTATGGGGGCATGTACCCAGTATTTATTTATTCATAAGCTTTATGTGAAGGGGGCAGGTGAACTTAATTCTGATGCTTATAGCAGGTGTAGATGGGTGCAAAAGTCTGAATATAAAGCCTAGAACTGTTTTTGTTTTTTAGATGCACCTCACAGTGCAGGTTCATCTTGCAGAAGGATTACACCAACAAATTTTTATTTAGCCTTTTTTAAGATTAATCAAACAAAATCAATTGATGAATATGTGTAGACTAATCTACAACAAAACCATGATATAGAAAACGTGATATAGAGCCAGGACTAAGCCCAGGACTAGGCCAGGTCTAAATCTGGACTAAACCACATTTAAACCGGGCTAATACAGAACTAAACTAGACAATTCAGTGCTGCTCCTCACAGCAGCTGTGCAGGCTGATGGGGCTCCTGTCTATGGACCCGCTGCGCTCTGCGTTCAGACATCGTAGCTAAAGCAAAACTCAGCAGTAAAAGACATTGTGCAGAGGAGTGGGCTCTTCAGAAGTGGGCATCATGTGAGAGACATGTTTTCATGTGAGGCCGCTCTGGACTGGCAGGTTCATGGCGCTAACACGCACTAGCCTACTCAAAGTGTACTGTGCTGACTCTTGAATTAAGGTAGGTTGAATGGGACCGCTGTGTTATTCAAGTCAGATTTAAGAGCATCCGACTGTAATTTGCAGCCTGTTAAATAATTTTGCCTGCGCCAGAGGCCGGACCTGCCCTCAAGCTGGAAATCTGGCGCCCGGCCGGAATACTTTAAACCCTGTGCAGCAGTTAGCTACTTACAAAGCTGTATTGATTTTGCAGACATGTAGGTTAACTGGAAACAACTGAGCATTTACCGCCATCTACTGGACTAGACTTGTAATTGCAAGTGAGCTGTATGTTTTACTTTCTGCAGATGGGTTGGCTAGTTGCCTTGACGATTAAAGCTCCCCACGCGATTATCGTAATTGACCATTATTAATATTAAAATTAGATTCAAATTCCATTAATTGCCCAGTACAGCATGCTGCATTTTTGAACTTTTGGTGTTTGAACTCATTTCAAATATTTTCAGTCACTGAATCATAAAAGAACACAACCACAAATTGACTTACTTTTGCTCAGAAGTCATTATAGCAGAAGGACAACCGCCAGACCCCGTCAATCATATTTGGAAACCTGCACAAGAACATTACATTCAAGACCTAGTTTTTGTTCCATACTTAGTCCATACTTTCAAAGAAGCCACACAACACTGACATGGAACACAACACTCTGCCTGTTTTAATTATCATATCACATTTATTTCAACACAAATGGGAAATATTTCTTTATAATTATCTATAGAGGTTCTACACATTTAAAATCTGAATAGAAATTGAACTTTCAACATTGCAAATTGAGTGGCAAATCATTGAATAATGAATAACAATCCAAACTTGCCACTCATTTTGCTGCTGTTGCTGTGATGGAATACTAACCGCCGTGCATTATGACTAAACAGGCATAACCTCTATTTACACCGTATTTCATCTAAACTTTCATTGAAAATGATTAACATTTTAACATGAAACCAAAATTTAACAAATGTGCAATCGGACCCATTCAGATTCAGACGCCCAGGTTAGATGAGACCTACCAAAGGCATTGATGCAGCTGTCATCCATCATAGTTGCCATTTTTATGCATTGTTACTTTTATGTGGAAAAAAACCCTTGTATGTCTTTGACCTTTTTACTGACCTAGTGGTTGTATGGGTGCAGCATGGCACCTTTGCTTTCCATGATCACAGCGGCCTTTATGACGCTCCAAATGGGCTATATGCACAGCGAGCCCACGTGACTTCCAACTGGACTCAAAAACCGCTGGCTCCCTTCCTCTCCCTATTAATTTGCATTGAGTAGTTAGCATATCTCACACAAATGAAGACTAACCTCAAGATTTGTCAGCGGACAGCGAGTGACTGAGACCATGTGACCAGCAGCTGGTTAAAAACAATACGTTGGATGTAACCACTTCATTGGAAGGAACCTCTGTGCTCCGAACGAGAGGTGTTTATGCCTCGAAGCTAACGGCTAACACTAAATTAAAAAATTAAACTAGCAAAGTTTTGATTGAGCTGCACAATAAAGAAGCGGCCTGTCTGCAGTTTAATTATTATTTAGTTGTTTAAATTTTATATCGTTTCTATTGAACACTAGCCATTAGCTCTGAGATAAAAGTTCCTACCTGGATGAAGACCGACGTTTCCTCCAGGTCAGTTTTCACATCCAACATGGCGTTTTTAACACACTGCCACTGACTTGCCATCAGTGAATCGTTGTCCTCCACGTTATCTTCACATATTTTTAGATTTGTCTGAGCCCTGCTAAAAATTCAATGCAATTTGATGCAA
>OMNZ01061575.1:0-12500 GCA_900303255.1 Lesueurigobius sanzi | reverse complement strand
ATTGGTAGAATTCCTGAAATTAGTTACTGGAAATCAAGGGCAAATATACTAACTCTAAGAAAATTGTACTCATTTCTAAATGTCTTGTTGCAGAGGACTTTCTTTTACAAACATAGTCAGGATGAAGGGTGATTTGACTCGCATTGTCTCTCATTTATGGTAGATAATGATTCAGCTTGTTTAGATAGATAGAAGACTGGCACTGGGCGGAGCATGGCCCCGTTGCCCTCCATAATGACCCTCTCTCCAACAGTACCCACCTGAGCACTTGAGCCCGTTGCCGATCCATCCCGGGGCGCAGTGGCACTTGAAGCTGCCGGCCGTGTTGGTGCAGGTGGCGTGCCGGTCGCAGTTATGGGCTCCGATCTCACATTCGTTTATATCTGTGAAAAAACCAGCAGACAAGACGCTTAGAGGGAGCGGACGAGATGCGCGACGGTCCGATGAGACACAGCGGCCATTTGTAACAGGCTCAAGGTGCTGCATGTGAATAGGAAACATATCATTTAGAGATATCAATTTGTAGCTTTTGCTGTATATTACGGACATACAATAACAGTGAAGATAAAATGTAGTGCAAGTTTTCTCATTCATTTCATTTCATGCTTTTTATGATTTGTTTGGAGGGGATTATTATTAACGGCCGAAATGAGTTTCCTCCGCAGGGTGGCTGGGCGCACCCTCAGAGATAGGGTGAGGAGCTCAGTCACCTGGGAGGAGCTCAGAACAGAGCCGCTGCTCCTTTCACGTCGAAAGGAGCCAGCTGAGGTGGCTCAGGCATCTGTTTCGGATGCCTCCTGGTCACCTCCCTCGAGAGGTGTTCTGGGGACGTCCCACTGGGAAGAGGCCCCGGGGAAGACCCAGGACACGCTGGAAAGACGAGGTCTTTAAGCTGGGCCTGGGAACGCCTTGGGATCCCCCAGGAAGAGCTGGAGGAGGTGTGCGTGGATTGGGAAGTCTGGCCATTTCATTTCATTTAAACTGACTTCATGTTTATCTGCGTCGTCTTTGTGTATATTGTATATTGAAAATTCAAGATCTATCATTCTATTTTTTAGTATCTTGTATTTTATACTGTACCTATAAATGTGTACATACATATTCTCAGATATGTATAGACCTTTCTCAGCTGACATATCGGCAGCGGCATTTATGTTGCAACAATGGGTTGCTGCAAGCAATTCAAATCAAAACATGCTATATCTCTATGCTCTGACCAATCAGAGTCTTGTGGGCAGCAAAAGTCACATGACGGGTCCTGAGCTCCGACAAACGAGCATTTGTTCAGATATCGTTGTCTGACCTGACCACTCAAGTGCTGAACCGTCTTGGAGAGAGTCAAGACCAGTAACACCATTGTAAAGAACAGCTATTAACATGCAGCAGATGGAGCAAATCAGCGGAATGCCAACCAACAGGCCGGCATTCCATTCCAAGTCACATGACCGAGAAAGGACCAGAGTACATATATTCTGATTCTTTATTCACATTGTATTATTTAGTAATTGTAATAAATATATAGTAATTGTTGATTTTAAGATTAATATTTGAGCTACTGTGACCATGCAATTTCCCTTGTGGATCAATAAAGTCTGTCTAAGTCTTAAGTCTAAGTTTTCCAGAGAAGACTGGAAAAAAATTTTTGTCTGTAGGTGCTACTAAAGTGGAATTTGGTCGCAACAATGTGAGAAAATGGCCCCCGAAAATCCTATTTTCAAGGAGAAAGTACGACTCCATAGATAAAACAACAACAATAAAACACCTTATTACCTCAATGTATTTGTTTGGTGAAAGTTTATACGTTAAGAAAGCAAAAAATTGTCCGCAGTGTCTTGACAAGCACAAGAGACAGCACCAAATCGACAGACATCAACAGCTATCCTTCAATAATAATCATCTTTGCACATGGACTCGTGCAGAGAGCTATGAACCCAAAAGGAGGGTAATATTCTATAGGCCTTGATCTGTTTCTGGGCATGTTCTCTTCACCCACAAACCGGGCCCCTCTTTAGGCCGCTGTAAACTGCTGCTCAAGTTTAGTCTCCCACCATCACCGCTGTTGATGTTGGAAATAAAAATCGATCTCAAATTCACAGTCTGCGAAGTCTACAAATAAGCATCTCTAAATGGTGAAGCCATTAGAAAGATTCTCTGGCATTGGAGTCTACAGCGGGGGTCATGTATCTGCGTTTATGACTCCACAAAAGCTCCAATAATGAAACTCCATACAAGTGTTAGGCATAAAAGCAACACTGTTATGGTAAATTATGAGAGAGTTTTGGCTTTTGGCATTTTAAGGACTGTGAACATTTTGTTTTGTAATTTTAAAATAACTGATTGATGTAAGGATAGGTTGTTTTCAAGTATTGCAACTTTTTTGATGATAATAAAGTGTTTCTTTCAGATTTTAGTCAGTAAATGACCTAATATTTACAGTAAGATGCTTAATTGTTGCAATGATTCAATGTTTCTCCATAACACTATATGGGAAATTGTAACTTCCATGAAGATTTTCACAAAATACATTTTTCTCACATTGTGGTCACAACATCTCCACTTTAGTACCTTCTACTTCTCAGTCTTGTACTTCACAAACATTTTGAAGGTTTGTCCACAGGGATTGTTCAATATTTAATTTGTAGCCTAATTTATTGAGTTTTAAATCCGAAAAGATGAATTTTGCATATTTTTCTTTTTTCTAAACATCTTTTTTCTAAACATTTTCTTTTTTCATCTGCCCAGGGACTACAGGTGGAAATGAGCATTTTGTGCTATAACCTGGCACCGAGCATCTTTCCTGACTTTGTCTTGGTCAATGTGTTGCTGTGCACTGTCCCTGTACAAATAAACCACCAAACCATACCATAATAACTGCTTTATTTAAAAACCAAACAAGGTATACAAAATCCCCTCTGACTAAATCTTTGTAACCAATATATCAACAAAATAAAAATCATACATTTAAACTTGGCTCTACCCACTATTTCGATTATTATTTTCTTTTTTACACATAACATTATCATTATATTCATTATTTTTATATGAAAACATAAAATGACGGAAAACTTGCAATACATTTTTTGTCACATTTATGTCAGTATTAAAAAGGCTCAGTTATGCTCCCATTCGTTCCAAGCATAGAGTAATATTGATAGAGAGCTAATTTGCAAGCTCTGGTCGAAACTCGCTAGCATACGGGATTGTTCCCAGAAGCTGGAAGTGCCCATTGACTGACATGTAAACTTTTTGGCTCCTCTTTAACTCATTATTGGAAATAGTGTTGTTAATATGGCCCTCATGTGCTCGTCTTACACCGCACTACACCGTCCTGTGGCCTTCTTTCATCGAGGTTGGCTGCGGGGCCTGGTTTGATTGACAGCCCGCCCTTGCTCCCGTCCGTGGGTTCACCCCGTGTGACAAGTGAAGGGCGGGCACCCTCAAGGACCTCACTCCTAATTGGCTCTGCGGTTGCCATGAGAACGTACAGCACATACCAAATATGGAATTGTTTTCAAAAAAGCGAAATGGCGGCGGTTCACATACTAGCATGAATTTGCTTCATTAGCCTGCGCTGAAAACAATGGGGAAAGTCACGTGGGCTACGTCCATCATTATTTATGGCCTATGGTTCCAAGCGTAGTTACCGTCACTGGAATTCATACTTCCATTTGCATGTTATGTAGAATGTGATATCGAAGCCTAACACCAGAGGGCACTGTGAGCGCGTCAGAAACTTTACCAAAACAGGACAAGACTAAAACAACACACGCGATGTCTCCTACTTTACAGTTACTGAAGAATCATCAAGAAAATTAGTTAAAGACGTGATAGTTTATTTGTAAATTATTAAAATCACCTCTTAAAGTTGTTGAGCTGTGTTCAGTAATGTCCCCAGTGGTTAGCTCATGTACTACTCCGTTACTATGGCTTTGTTTAACCTCTTAAGCCCTAGGGTCCCCATTTTTGGGGACGTGCCACTTTTCCTTGTTTATTTTAATCTATTTTTTAAAAAGTGTATTTTTTTTTCTTGGAAAAACTGTATTTTATGACCAAATATATAATTTTTATATTTGATTTTTTTTATTATAATGGGATTCCGCCTAGACTATATTAAATCAAAACCTCAATAACTTTTCAATTATTTATTGTTACAGAGATAAACAGTTGGTAAAAAGGCAATAATTAGCTGTAGTTACTATTTTTGATGTTTATTTGCTTCTTTACAAAGTAAACAAGCTGCTGACCTGCTGTAATGTGTGTGTTTTTTTTTTTAGGCGGAATTCATATTTTCTGTCTTTCAACCTCAATTATTCAGTCCCACTATGATTTTCTTGAAAACTTTCACATCTACAGTATCCCCATAGACATTCATATCATTTTAGAGCAATATGAACATTTTAGACATTTTACAAGCTGTTAAAGCCTTCCAGAGTATATGTATACACAGCAGGGCTTAAGAGGTTAAAAAGAGCGAGTTACGGACGAAACGGACAGACCAAACTTGGCATAAATGAGCCTTTATACAGCACAAGATTCAAACTGATATCACAAATTATATATTTTTTCCTTATTCACCTGCAGTGTCTCCCCTTAAGTAGCTCTCATGCTGATGTGTTTATCCAGTAATTGTGATTTATTGCTCTAAAGACTCCCTCCTCTTTCTCTCCTCCCTCTGTTCCTGTGCGAAGGTGGTGATTTGAAATGAATTACAGATAAGCTGCTGGTCTGTGGCCCCGCTTTAGGAGACAGCGCACTTAAGTTACATTTGATCACAAGGGTAATATCAGGCTGGAAGCAAATGGATGACGGATGGATTACAGGCGTCATCTGTGAGGCCCTATGATTAAGACACAAACACAAAAAAGCCGAGTGGAAATGCAAATAAACTGGTTGCATGCGAGAAGTGTGTCAGCGGTTACAGCTGATGTCAGGAGATGGGACAAACTAACAGCTTAATGTGGAGCAGATGCAGAGGAAGAGATAAAAGGAAAAGCAATAACTTAATCTACATGCATTTCATTTGCTAGAGTTGCAAAATGACTGGGAAAACATGTTGGATGTGAACTGAAATCATTTTCGTTATATAAAGTTTTGGACAGTTTTTTATGTATTGTTCTTTATTTTATTTTAATGAAGACTAGATTCTCACTGAAGGAATGTGAATCGTGCCCTGTAAATAGAGTTGAAAATAAAGAAAAAACAGGATCAATTGTTTTTAGGGTTTTATAGCAGAAACCCTGAAGAAAATTGGGCCTCATTCATGAATATGTTCTTAAGAAAAAGTAAGTTCTTCAGTACAACTTAAAGAAAATCTTGGGTCTGATTCATGAAGTGTTCTAAAGAAGACAAAACTCTTCTTAAAGTGAGACGCCCCAAATTCATGAAGGTGACACTAAGAACACCACTCCCCTCATGATCAGGACATTTACATCATATTATTGACTATGTAAATACAAAGACACACCCTCTAAACTTCCATATATGAGCATGAAGCAGTACCCATTTACATTTCCTCAAGTACATGTGAGTAACATTTTGAAGTATTTAATGTGCTACAATTTTTTTTTTAAATAACGTTACTTTGATTGTAAATAGCCTCCTGTATTTTGTCTAAAGTCTCTCCTCTGATCATGACATGTTTGAACCCAGAGCAGCAACTAACGAGCAGCAGCTTTCACCTGTGAAAGTCTGACTATCTCAGCTCTATACCACCTCTGATCACTTTCCAAAAAATATTCTTAAATTAAATAATTTTTAGAAAAATGTTACTCATGCTGTGTAAGACTGAGAATTTTTGGGTCCATTTTGACTCTGATAATAATCTAAAACTACAGATTTACGTAAGAGTCCTCCTGACTGTTCTTAGAATCTGTTCTTCCAGAAGAACTCTTTCAGCTAAGACCACATTTTGTGAATGCCAAAAAATTCTTAAGTCGGCCTTAAGAACAAATTAGTTTCATGAATGAGGCCCATTGATCCTGGAGCATCACAAAGGCCACTGTGATGGAAAACACACGTGCAGCTGCTGAAAGGTCATATATGCACTAACATCAAGTAGTTGTTTTTTTTTACTTAAAAAAAACTCCACTGGCAGATTTCTTGAAGCCAGTGACTCAAATCAAGGGCAAATGTACTTCTTTCAGGAAACTTTGACTTATTTGTAGATTTCTTTTTGCGTTATATCTTGTGTGTCATTGGGCAAGACACTTTCCCTTGATTTTTGCCATTCCTGAACGTTATGGCTCTGGCAAATGTAACAGGAATGACGCTTGCGGAGGGAAATTGCAATCATGTTGGAGGGTTTATTAAATTTGACATCAAATTCAATTACGTTTGCAGCTTTATTACGGTTTTGGTTGCGAGTGTTTGATGGCCAGTCCCACAAATCCACATATTCATACTGTATACAAAGCACTTATACTACATGCAGTCCCACATTTGAACTGACATTTCTGTGGATTGTATCAACATGACAACAATCACTGTGAACAGCTGGTTTAAATCTGCCTTTAGCACATGCAGGAAGCAGCCCGAGCACATACCAACACGATCTCATAAGCCCATTTCCCTGTGACAATTAATATTAGTTCATTTTTCATGTGACAGACTCTTGCCCTTTCCCAGCAGATTGGCAGTTTTTGTTCCCTCGCTCATAAGAAGACGTGCAGCCGGTCTGCGAGGCATTAGCGTCTTGATTCCCTGGTATTCGGAGCTCGAATACCAAAGCTGTGAATCAGATCTGGCCCGGTTTAGAGCGGGCCCAGGCTTTTTCTCAAAACAAGGAATATACTGTATGTAAAGTTTAATGGGATTTGAATGAGCATGACTGAGCGTCTGCAGTGTGAGCATGAGGCTGGAGGAGAAGGAAATTGCTTATTTAAGAACAGAAAAGATCCCAAAATGAACTTTCCAATGACCCAGTTTACCGTATGAAGTCTTGACGAGATCAGAGGTGGGTGTATTCAAAAGCTATGCTTAAGATGCAAAGTACACAAAAAAAAATCTTTGAAAAAGCTGTAGAAGAACACAATAAGTAGATGCCATACATTTGTAAATACATAAGGCCAGAGGCTGCACGTGAATATGGCACTTTTTGTATATTACTGACATAAATAAAAGAAAAAAAATGTATTGCAAGTTTTCCATCATTCTATGTATTTGAAAAAATAAAAATAAAGCAAAAATCAGGGTCAATTTGGGGTGATATGGGAATATTGTTTAGGTAGAGATTATGCAATCTTCATCTGTACCCTGTATTTGAAGTGTATAGGACATTTCGATCTTTATCCAAAGACCTTCATCAGTGAATGAGCAGGATTTGACACGGAGAAGCCAGCAGGAGGAGTTAACCTCTAAGTCCCACCTCTCTTGGTTCCAAAGATTGGAAAAACATCTATGCTAACGCTAATGAAGCTGGTCGATTGAACAAAGAAGGGCCATAGATACAGAACAGCCTTAGAACAAAGCCCAAGGGTAAGTCAATAGGAAGGCAATGAGCACTAATTAGGTGTAAATAGGCCTAGATGTTTTTCCAACCTTTGGAACCAAGAGAGGTGGGACTTAGAGGTTAACTCCTCCTGCTGGCTTCTCCTTAAAGAACCACAAGCGTGTCAAATCCTGCTCATTTGCTTTGGTTTTACTTCAACTACAGAGTACAGATGAAGACTGACGACTCTCTACCTACGACGGACAACTCATGTACGACTGTACACAGATTATTGTTTTATTCTTTGAAGCTTTGAAAAGAGTGTGATTGATTATATCCTGTTGTTTATTCATTTTTCATTTTTATTCAAATCGTATACATTTTTGTTCCAGAAAAGAACCTGTTACCTCTTTCTCCGGTTTGGATCTGGTTTAGTTCTGGCTCAGACCTGATTTAGACCTTATATTTTAGTCCTAGTTGTTTTTTTTACCATAAACGTCAAATGTCGTCTACAAACTATATTGAAACCCCAAGTCTCGGTAACGGAAGCAAACAAAGCTCCATCGTGAGTGACTCACCGTGAGTCTCTAGCTTAACCAGGCACACATCTCTCAGTATGAGGTGAGTGTGCGTGTGTTTTGGCCCATTCAGGTGATGACGCGCTCAGAGCTCGTCCAACCATCACGTCATGTTTATCTGACCGTAATGAAAGAGCTACAAAGGCATAAACAAAGACCCAGCGAGATGCGTTGATTTGACAGAGGGCACATGATGTCATGGCCTCGGCTGCTGCTGCTGTTTTGGTCAGTGATATTTAAGTGTGTGTCGTCAGCTCTACAGAAACGGGGATCCATTTTACCAGAGCTTCTGAGTAATCGAACTCGAATTTGTCACTGCCTTCTGGTAAATGCTAGAATGGCGTCACCAGACTTCCTATGTGTAGAGCCTATCGTTTAATATTGAGGTGGAGAGCTGCTGAAAATTCTCTGGAGGCAACTATGAGCCTTAGTTTATTGCTAATTTCTCTGTAATTCCTGGACAAAGCTCAAAGTCTTCTCTGGTAGCACATATGGAACTAAGGTCTAATACTGTCCTCATAAAGGCATCCAAAAGTGGTGACAATATTCATAAACATGTGCATGATTTTGGCCAGTAGGAAGGACTTTCAGCCATAAGAATAATATGGCAGAGTAAACTATCAGAGAAACACAGATGAGACGTAAAAGCAATGTGTCTCGCTGTGGGTTGTAGTCAGTTTGTCGTCCTCAAACAATCATGGTGCGCAGTCAAGTAAATGCTAGAGTGGACGATTACTGCCTTTTCTGTCAGAGAGATGTGAGGATACAAGGTGTAATCACAAACTCCTGGCTTCAGGACTGTGTGGACGTACAGGACAGTCCATGCTCAGGCAGAGAATCTACACTCGACATGGAAGCTTTAACAAACAAAACAATAATGAGCCGACTCGTTCACGACCAACCGATCACTAGGGGGTTTACGAGTAGGACCAGGCCACAACTTCCTACATCTCTCTGTTGGTCTTTGATCTCTCGACCTCCCTCCCCATTCATCCATCCTCACCAGCAAAGAGACACTACAGGCAAAAATATTATTATATTTGTTTGGTTCTGTGTCAGTTTGCTCTCTTAACATGTAAACTTTCACCTGAAAACAAATAAATAACCCTTTTTTCACAATAAGGACTGTAATTGTGGCACTGAGTCAACATTTCCCCAATAGAACTATAATATGGAAAATTGTAACTTCAATGACCATTTTCTCAAAGTGTCTTTTTCCCACATTGTGGCGATAACATCTCCACTTTAGTAGCTGTCACAGACTCCACTTTCCTGTCTTGTCCGCAATGATATTCTAAAGGTTTGTGAGGGATTTTTCAATATTTAATCCCCTGCCTGATTTATTAAGTTTCGAATTTGTACAGATGTATTCACTAAAGTTGTTTATTCAAAAACTAAACAATATATCCAAAGTCTCTATCCATTTAGTAGATTTCATCACCAAAAATAGAGACAATTTTGGGCTTTTTCTGCTTAAAATGCCTTATTCTTTATATAAAAACATAAAATGTCTCATATTCATGTCAGTAATCTACAGGAAAAGTCATTTTTCCCTATTCGCCTGTAGTGTCTCGCCTTAATTGCACCTTGCGCTGTGGTTGTTGCCAGTGAAAAGCGTATCTCGTCGTCAGACATGAAGCTACAGACATGAATGAGCTGCTCTTACCTGTGCAGCCGGTGGAGCCCTTACGGACGGAATAGCCCATGTCGCAGTGGCAGATGAAGGAGCCTTTGGTGTTTTCACAGTTCCCGCTCAGACAGATGTTCGGGTTCAGCTCGCACTCGTCCACATCTGCGCACAGCCGGGAGGACAACGGGAAAAATATATGAATGTCAGGGATAAAATGCTCGGCTGTGGTACGTGGCGTTGATAAAGTGTCCTCGTTTAACCTTACTCTTTCTTCAGGTAATTTATAGACCCCCTTTTCGCTGCGTACATCATCAGTGACATCAGCTGGAGGCAGGAAGTGAGCAAGAGAAATAAGATTAAACTAAAACTAGCCATTATAAGTGTAAAACTACAACAAAAAAATGTGGTCGTGTTGTGGCTTAAGGAGCGAGAACAAGAGGAATGACGTTTGAGACGATAAAATAAGGTTTAATCTGATATTTCCAACAACAGTTAGACATTTGTTTATCGTTACTATAACAGCTACAATGGAAATAGATAGGAATCTAGCGTTCCGCCTCCAACTAAGCCCAGAATGTTTACAAACAATGAAAGGGTCCACATTTGCAGTTATTGCTACTGTTGCGATCAAGTGAAAGTCATTAAATCACTGTATAAGTTGTTCCTTTGGCAAACTTATTTCAAGACAGTCCATATCTACTAAAAATTCACATAATTTCTCTTAATTCTAGCACGTTTGAAGCCAGATTTATCTTATTTCGGACTGTCATTTCTTCCCAGTGAAATAGCTAGTCCTACCCAGCAATATCTTTAACTCCAAGCAGAACAATAAATCAGGATTTTGGTTGATTTTGTTCCTAATGAAAAGAGCTTTGTGCAGAGCAGGCCTAACCCCTTCTTTGTAATAAGTACTGGAGGTTCATACACCCAAAATAATGTGTTCTTTGTGTTTTTTTATTGGGAAAATCCACCGTAGCAATTAGATCTTGTTTCTCAAATAGTTGAAGTTTGGCTGATAGAATCCACATAAAAACAACCACAGAAAAACAGATTTGCTAAAGGCACAAACAGCAGATGTTACAAACATTTTATATGGAAGAAGAGTTTCCAGATTTCATCACGAGCTGCAACAGTTCCTGTTTTAGTTAATCTAACGCTTATGAGTGGTAAATTTGATTTGACTTGCTACTTAATTTGCAATGTTGACAGTGCTATTTCTACTCAGATTTAAAATGTGCATAACCTCTATAGGGACAACCAGCCCCACAGTTTCAGAAATCTGCCCCGCACATGGCTGATTGAATGGCACAGTGTGAAAGCAGTCATAAGCTACTGTACGTACAATGTGTTGAACTCATAAACAATGTAATTATTGTCAAATGTGTGAAATACGCGAGAAAACCCCTTTCAAAGAGTCCACTGAGCTGTTGTCATGTTTTTGTTTTGGAACGACTTCTAAATGTCACAGATTCCTTTGTGTTTCTCTCATTGTTTCAAAATGCGTTAAATCAACAGCGACTTAGGGCTTTATTTCCTCACATAAACACTCAGATCTGACTCACAAGTCTTGTTTCTCATGAGTCACTTCTTGGATAACCTTTACCAAGACCATTATGTTGTTTTGACTAAATGTGCGAGAGCTGCTGGGTGTAATAAAGCATGGAGGTAGGGGTATGGTGTTGAGAAGTCCTTTCTGGATATCTCAAAGATTTATTATTGACTTCACGATTATTCATGATTATAGAAATGAAGAAAATACAAAGACTCTCTCTCATGGATTGACAAAAATTTCAAAAGAGTGACCTAAACAAATGGACCTAATTAACAGCTGTTTTCCATACACTCGCTCAGTTTCACTTTAGTTTTTACTGCGACATAACACATGGTTCTTTTGGGACTCGAACCTTTCCCCTCGACTTGGACATGTGAAGATGGATAAGATTTGCTCTCTGCACATTGGATTATTTAACCTGTCGCTGACTTACTGGTATTTTTGGTGGATTTAACACTGGACAGAGGACACTGTTTCTTCAGTCTTTACCGCTGAGTGAGCTCCGTTTGGACACATGCGCACAACAGCTCATGAGACGTGACAGTGGCTTACCGTGGGTACTAACAGTCTACATCCATCGTACATTAGAACTGGCCTTTAGAAACATATTCAGATGAAACAGTTCTATAGAGGGGAGCAACGAAAAGGTGAACGCCCCCTTTTGAGGTAAACCAGAGGCTGCGTCCATTGAAATGAATGGGGAAAGACATCGACAGAGATCTTCTTATTTACGACTGAAAAATAAAATTTCATGCATTTTATGTATTTGTCTAATATAAAAGAAAAGCAACTCAAGAGATTTTTTGCTGTAGAAGATTCATAGAGCGGACAGTTGATGTTTTAAAGTGGGCTAAAGTTAGCAGGAAGTTAGCATGTTCGGACTTCAATATAAAGTGTTTAGCCGTTCATAGGCCAAAAACGAAGCAATATTGAAACGTAAGAAGCTGCAAAATTACTCAGTTATATGGGCATTTAAATTTGATCCAATTTGATCAAATTAAGTCACTATGAACGGCTAAACACTTTATATTGAAGTACGAACATGCTAACTTCCTGCTAACTTTAGCCCACTTTAAAACACTAACTGTCCTCTCTGTGAATCCTCTACAGAAAAAAAATGCTTCTCTTTTATATTAGACAAATATATAAAGTGTTATTTTTCAGTCGTAAATGTGAGCATCTCTGTCGATGTTTCCCCATTCATCTCAATGGACGCAGCCTCTGGTTTGCCTCAAAAGGCCTTTTCGTTGCTCCCCTCTACCTGCTGCGGCTGGGCTGCTCCTCCTGCTGTCACAGTTCAACAACGACACATTG